>BRDA01086865.1:690-19964 GCA_036984385.1 Crenuchus spilurus
ATTTGTTACTTTTAAATATAAGTAATATTTAATACCTTAAATACATACAGTATAAAAGGCATTTCACATGGAAAGTGACAAATAACTCCCTGCTCCATCTGTCTGTTTCTGCTTTCTGTATGAAAGGTCAGCTTTTCACACAGCAGCCACTCATGTCCTTTCTGTGGTAACCTGATGACTGTAACACTAGCATGGCTAACACTAATTTCATTGTTTAAAACAAACAGGCATCATGAAAACAAAGGCAAATAGGCATACAAGCAAATACAGTTTCTATGGATGCTGGCAGTGCAATCCTAACATGGCGTGATGGCCATTTGCCATGGAAAATCCCTAATGCTAATCAAAGGAAGAACCAAATAAGAATGTGTTTGTATTTATTTCATAACTGCTCATTCATGATAAACAATATGAATACACACACACACACACACACAAACAATTGTATGGCAGCCAACTGGCACGTATCGTGCAGACCGCTCCAATCTGCCAGCTCAACAGGTCAAGCATTAAACCTGCAGATACACATACACACACACAGTTTGAAGTGTGTCAGAGTGGAGAAAGCCTCACAGACATGTGGGGGAGGAAGAGAATATGTAGCTCAGCATGCACGCTGGCACACACACACCAGCCAACTGGCTCCAACACACCACGTCACCTGCTACAATCTGCCACCTCAACAGGTCACGCATTCATTTCCCACCTGGCACACAAATACATGCACACACACACACACACATACACACACTTTTCAGCTCTCGTATTCACACCATCAGTGATTGTCTGTGGTTTAATAGGATCCTAATGACAGTTCATTTCACTCCATCAGATCTAGAGAAATAGAGATGGGGGGTAAGAGAAGGAGGTGGGGGGTAAAATGGGGACATGATGCTGATAGAGAATTAGCATTAGAGGAGAATGGGATGGAATAAGGTACATCTTGCCTGACACTAATTCGCTACAGGGAAGGTTTTCTATTCAATTCATTTTTGCTGTGGTGCCAGCTGCTTAACCCATTTTCCTGATTTCATTTCTGTTGATCTACATTTCACTAGCTGTACCGTGATGTCTCACTGACGATGTTTACTTGATATGTAATGAATGTGATCAAAGAAAGCAGAATATTACCTGATCTTTATTTGGCATCAGAACATTTTTAAACAAGAAATCACATAATCAGGGGCGTAGCACCAAATTCTAAAGGAAAATAAAATTCCAGACTCCTCAAGGGCCCTTCCCTCACTTTGGGCCCTCGTAACTTAGTCCCACTTTTCCCCCCACTATGATGCCCCTAAATATAAGGCCTGTATCACGTTTAACTGAACAAAACAATGTGGGCTTGCTGATCTAAATTCTGAATGAGTTTTTATATATTTGCTAAGAAAAAAAGAATAAAAGGACAAGAAAATAAGAAAGACTCATGCATCTGTAGTACGGTGATAGAGAACACATGCACATGCTGTAACTCTACTAACAACAGATTTAAACCAGCAAAAATAATAAATAAAGTAATTCAACCAGTTGATATTTATTTCGCCAGTGGAATTGCCACCAGGCAGCCTGCAGGCTACAGCAACAGTTTATTTAAAAAAAAAAAAAAAACATGTTCTCTTTTATTATATAAATGTCTCAGCCATGTTAAAACAAATCTATTTATTTCCATCGTTGGTACAATTTGGTAAGAATAGCATTTGGAGAGCCTGAGCATTAGCATGCCATCACAGCCCTGTTTTTGTCTTGTCCATGTGCCTTTTGTTTATGTTTACGTCATCCATGTGCTTTGTCATATCCCTGCCTTAGTCCCACCCCCTAGTCCCATGTTCTGGGAGTGTCTGCACCTGAGTCTTGTGATCCCACAGCTTTGGTTCCCTATCTCTATTTGTTTTGTTAATAAATATGTTTTTGTCCTCCCTGTATCCCATTCCTTAATGCCAAGATGCCCAGTGTTATTTAATAATTGCTTGTGTGAATTCTCAAATCAAATCAAATCAAATTTAATTTGTTACATACATAGTAATACATGATGCAACTTGCAGTGAAATGCTTAGACAACAGTCTGCCCAGACAAAGCTATTAAAAATTAAGATTAAAAAGTATAAGTTTAAAGAGTAGGATCTAAAAATTAAGCGCAAAAAGTGCAAAATGCAAAAGTTAGTTAAAATAAAATATAAAATTAACATAAAATAAAAAAATTTAGAAATATAAAAAATATATAAAAATATAAAATATACTGTATATGTGAAGAAGAAATAAGAAATTGAAAATTCTGATACTGGTTAACCTAAATGAACAAGACTGGACAAAATTCAGGCTTTGAGATAGCTGCTACTACTGTTACAGCATATTTCTGACCTTTCATATAGAAAACACTATGCTATAAAGGTATCAGACACTATATAATCCATTATATTTTGGGTTTGAAGCTGGATGCAAATTTGCAGTGTAGATATATATTTAAATTCAGATATATATTTTGCACAGATACATCCCTCATGTACCAAAATTTTATTGTGCATGTGTACCATACTGCATCCTTAACCATATCACATGTCTGTTCATCCATTATCCCACCCACTTAACTCTTATCAGGGTCACGGTTAGTCGCCTACCCCCTCACTGGGCACAAAGGCAGGGCATTACACTATACCCACTGTCTGTAAATGCTTAATTGGTTCTCGTTCTACACTTAAGAAGCAAAATTTGGACTTCAAACATTTTTTGGCTGACCAACAACATCTGGGATAAATATATAAATAACATGTCTGAGTGAATCATCCTTTAAAAGCCCAGCAAAGGTCCCTAATCACTGGGCTGTGAACCAGTGCCAGGTCACAGAACATTTGCTTCTGGGCCACAAGGAAATAGGAAAGAGTAAAAGCTAAATAAAATTGCTTCATTACAGGCTATTTTATGCAGTGTTGGTATTCACACTGAACTTGAAGTGGCTAAGCAGTGCTGTTTCTTTTTTCTTAACTCACAGCCATGCCCACAGTAACAGAATGCTGATTGTGAATGGAAATGGGATTAGTCCATACACACCCTTGGACTAGCTTGTACTGGGATAACAGATGAAATGAGGGTATAAGCTTTCCAGCCTTGTGTACACAGCACCATATCTTTATGGTTATTCATGTTAAAGAAGCAAACGGGACACCCTGTAGTATCCAAATGTTTTATGTTATTCAAGTGATACATTTAACCATGTTACAGTCAACGCATCCACATAATATACCCTTCTCACTCACCCACCCATAGCCCACATCCACAGCCCACATTCTCCCACAATCAACTGGTCCACAAAAAAGAAACCTCTCAATTGATAATCCGTCCGTGGTGCTAAACAGATTGGGCACCCCTGCCTTAAAAGTTCACTATTCACTTTCCCAGAAGAAAGGAGCAGATTTTTATCATCTGTTTAAAGTCTGGAGGGTCTGAAAGGTGACGAGTGGAATTAATTTCATCTTCAAATAAATTCATGGCCGCACAATCTGATACAGTTATTTGCCCTGAAATAAGGGAGTGAAAACTGACCCACCTCAGTGACAGGACAGATACTGACCCACTGACTGTCCAGCACCTTTTATCTGAGAACACACAAACAGCATATTAGGTGCTGATTCTGTCAAACACACACACACACACACACACACACACACACACACAAATGCACAGTAACAGAAGTGTGCAGACACAGTGGTTTTCACCAGAGGGACAAAGCCACGCTGACCACAGCAAAACATACCACATCAAAACTACTGTCACTATAGGGCCCAATCTGCCACCTCTGAACACTGTAAACACATCCTGAGTAAAGCTTTCTCTCTCTCTCTTTCTCTCTCTCTCTCTCTCTCACACACACACACACACACACACAGCATATTCACATACTAGAAAACCAAAAAACAACTTGGCATCAGAACTCACACAGTTCATCCTCAATTCAGACACCGATATCAAAGTTATGAATTATAAAATGAAAGATGAATATTTCAAAGCATACACTCGCACCATTACTCTCTGTAGAAGCAGCAGGATTTCCTTCTCTCTTCATTCCAGCATTTCTTCCAGGCTGTTATCTATACACTGCCTGTCAAAGATCTCAGAGCACTTTGTCATCTTTTGAAATGTTTAGAATTAGTTTTTCAAATAAAATATAAGAATGTTTTCTATTTTCTTTGGTACATTTTTCATCAGCACTCAGTTTATCAAAGTGCCCATACTGGTATTAAGCTTTGTGTAAATAATGATTTAAAAGCATTCTTCCTCAAACAATATCACACCGAGGAGAAAGAATGCATACATTCTGGCTTTATTGCTAAGCTAGAGCTAAATGCTTCATGAAAATGTAAGTAATATTGAATTGGCTCAAATAAGTTACTGACAATGTAAACATTTGTGTTAAGTAGGGTTCCATTTGGGTTTCATAGTGTTTCAGATTCTTTGGTCAAGATTTGATTTGACCTGGGAAAAAAAGCGCTGCGCTCTGACTCACAGTGAAAAATGTGTCTCTGCTTATTTAAGCTTCTCCCACAAATATCTAAAAGTATATTTCTATTCAACCTATATATATTTTTTTTTCTTTCTTTTTTTAAGAAGACTTTTTAAGGTTTCTGGGGTATAATTAGTTTTGCTTCTATGATAAAATCTCACAAAGTTACATAAGTGTTTTGTTGAATTTCGATTTCGTCTCGCCAGCGGGAGTGCCGGCTCCAGAGTTCATCAATGGAATGGTACAGTCAGAAACTAGACACCTTTATCTCACATCAGTAACTGAAGATGAATTTGAGTCCAAATTTGATTTGAAACTTCTTTGATTTCCAACTGGAAGTGTGAGGCTAACATTGCTAAAAACACAACTTAATAGGCACATAACATTTTAACAGCAATTTCAGGCAAAATACATTTCAAAACTTCTCTCAAACCGCTCAAAGGTCACAGAGTAGTGGATGTGGTTTAGGACACAGTATGACTTAAAAATGAATAATTCATGCTGTCTGAAGTTAAGGTTTGTAACAATGAAATATGACATTTTAAAGCACAGTATTATTATGTGCTAAATCACATCAACTATTCTGTGAAACATTAATAAAAAAGGAAAGTTTGGACTCCTAACATTTCTTGGCTGATTAATTACATCTAAAGTGGAAGTGGAAATGTGATGTCTGAGTGAGTCTGCAATTTAATAATTACTACTACTCCTGTCTCACTGCTCTCTAACAAAATAAACCCCAAATATCAACAATCTGCAAATTTATATGTGATTTCTGTTCAACTACTTCTGTAATAAGTAGTATTAGTTGTGTTGGGAGTAGAAAAAAAACACTAAAGTGTGCAGTATAAGGGTTATTCTAAGACCAGGCTTGGGAACCACTGGTTTTAAAGGGTTAATCTGAAAAAGCCAAATGTCACCAGACTACTGATGGTCAGTGTAGATGAAAGTAAGACAGATAGCTTTTTTTTATCCAGTCCTTTTTCGTCTTCATGCTTTCTAAAGGACACGAAAGAATGAGACAGCCTCATCCCTCAAAAACTCCCTGAAGCGATTCCCTCTATCCATCTACCTCACAAAACACACCACACACCCAACACAACACCACACACACACGGGACAGAGGGGGCAGAGAAGTACACCTGCGTCACTGACTTTCTCTATAGTACAGTCTAACTATTTTGACCCATTCAACAAAAAGTATCACTGGAGTGGTACACTCTACCTTTATTTTGGGTATTGGCTCCACACACCCTGTCCTGAATCCAGACTTTCATTTATCTTGCTGTTTAAAAGGTTCAATTAAACATACAAATGAGCTCCTTTCTCCTGAAAAAGTGAATGGTATTGGATATTTAAGACCAAATGAACAGTCTACCAGACAAAAGTTTTAGAACACCCCAAATTTGTATATACAATACACACACACATGCAAATTCAAACAAAACAGAGGACTGCTAGCCAAGGGTGTTGTGTTGTTGCATGACAATGAACACTGCTGCCCAAACTGTTGACACTCTCCAAAAACTTGGATTTGACGTGTTAAAGCATCCACCCTATAGCCATGATCTTGCCCTCAGACTCACCTGTTTGGTCCCCTGAAAGAAGCCATAAGAGGACGGAAATTCATGTCTGATATAGACGTGAGGACAGAGGTGCATTTGTGGCTCCCAGGTCAGCCAAAAATATTTTTAATGAGGGAATACAAAAGCTTGTTGATAGATGGACAAAATATATTGAAAAGCAGGGAGATTATGTCCAAAAATGTTGGAATTATGTCATGCCATTTCAACTGCTTACCCCAGTATTGAATCTAACTGCATCTTTGCAAACTTGGATGTATCAAAGATTGTCAGATATTTAACTAAAAGAATTTATAAAGAATCGCACTGTCATGAAACTTGTGATTGTAACTTGTGTGAAATCCTGGTCTGCAGTGATAAGAACGTACTGACAGTATCCTATAATTCCTTATATCGCAAGTCAAGCATCAACATGACCGCAAGTTATCCAGTCAAGCATCTGTGGCAACAAGTGTGATCTGCAGCAGCCCCACCTTGCAGAGTATTTTACAGTGCTTAAGGACTTAAAGGACCTGCTGCTAATGTTTTAAAGGCAGAGGTCCTGCAGAATCAGAGCTGTTTTAGTGGCACATGGGGGACCAAGAGCATACTAAGGAAATTGGTTATAATGTTTGGGTCATAAAGCATTGGCCAGTGTATAGCTCAGTATAGGTGAAGCCATTAAACTTTGTGAGGTGCAGTATCTGCTGCTTTTTATCCCAACACTCTCTGCAAAAAGTTACTTAAAAGTGTCAAATGAGCTATAAAATAGGTGCTTCTATTGTGATACATTGATCTGCAGAAGACAAATCAATTTTTGCAAAAATTTCATTTTCAACAGTTATTGTGTTTGTCTGAAATATTCAGCTTTAAACCCATGTTTGAGCTCCTCTGAGGAGTGATTTGCCTCCTGGCACATTGATTTAGAGTGGTGGACAGGATGTCAAGTCTGAATGCAGCTTGAGTTCACATATTTGTCTATAAATAACCACACCCATCTCTATCCCTGCTCTTAATAGATATCCACCAACTCTTTCTTTGCATTCCCTCTCTCTCTCCTTTCTCTCTTCTGTGAAGCATCTGAGTGTGTGTGTGTACACAGTGAGTGATTGGCCATGCTGGTAGATGCAGTGCAGGAAAGGGAGTCCACACTGTGGCTGTTACTGCTAACACTGTGTCAGGCTGTGACACATTGATATACCACACTACAGCAGCGGGAGCCCAAACAGCTCTAAAAACCAAGCCAGGAGAGATGCATTTATACTGACCAACATGCTAAATGTTGCCTCAGGAATTCATCCTTAATTAAACCACCAGCATTTCATATAAGCTATAGTGCCTGAACCACTTAGCCACATCATTTATTTATGGATTACACTACACCAGCCTGACATGAATTATATGCTACAACAGTGAAGGTGCTCATAGCATTACTGAGAAGAAGAGGGAGAGAGAGAGAGAAGGAGAGGGAGAGTAGAAAAGGTCAGTTATAATGCATTTAGGACATGTATTAATAATATTATTATGCACGAAAACATCTGATAGTATTAAATTGTAAGTGGGTCAGCAGTAATCACTTTTAGAGAAAGAAATCTAAAATTTCCTCAACAAATCTGACCTTTCTGCCTGAGCAGCTCCTAAATTATGATCTGGTCTTCACGTACAAATAAAGGTGGTCCTGTTTAGCAAATGTTACATAGTTATATCTATACTGAACATATAGATCAATTAAGGTCATTCATGTTATAATATCAGGATGTCTTTCTTGAAACAACTGCTTCATATCACAGTACAGACTTTCAAAAGAATCAACACTCTGACTTGGCTCATCTAAAGTTTTGATTAGGGCTGTCAAATAATTAAAATATTTAATTGTAATTAATCACTTTATGTTGCGGCATTAATCATATTTTTGATTGATCAAATTTGACATTATTTTTTTTATTAAAAAAATAATATATAGTGTTAAAATAAACTTCAGTGAAATGCATTTATGAATATTCAACAATATATTAAAAAAAATTATCAAGTTTTATTTTGGAAAACTTCACCAAAACATGAAACTGAAAAATGTTGTAATAGCAATAAATTTTAATAAATCACATTCTCATTCCTTCCTCATTCTTTGTTGCAGAATTCACATGATCTGTACATTTTTACTCTGTTAGGGTCTCAAATCATATTAAACAAAAACTCAAAATGGTCAAAATGGCATTACAAATTATGTTAAAACATGCTATCATGCATTACCATTGACATCCCTAGTTTGTTGTCATAATAATGTTGTCATGTGATCCCAAATACTCCCCCATGAGTCATGATATGCACTCAGCATTTGATATTGAAATGTTAATTATTTAACATTTGTACTTTCCCACTATTGTAAGTCACTTTGGATAAAAGCGTCCGCTAAATGCAATGTAATGTAATAACTGCATAGCCCAACTTCTAGATTTCATGTAATCAAGGTCCTGAAACAGCAGATTGGCTAAATGCCATTAAAACTCCCTCCATCAGCCTTCATAGTTTGGTGTTGGCATGTACTGTTTTGTTTTCTCTGAACACAACTGAGAAATTTAGCAGAAAATTCCGTTTTTGGCTCATACGTCAAAGGAACATTCCAATAGTGCTGTGTACCATCCAGTTTATCTTTAACGGTAATATTCACTGAGTGGTGTCTTACATTTATAATTATCTGCCTGACTGTGAATTTGATGGAAGGCCAAAGTCATTAAAATACTTTCCAGCATTATGAGATTCAACAACATTTTAGTCTCTATAAAAACTCTTTTCATTCAGCTGTTTTGCAGCTCAACAGAATTCTCTTCTGAACAACAGATAATATGGCAGGGCAGGTCAAATAAACTGCTGAACCCCTGCCTCCAGTTACCATCTTTTCAAAGGTTTATTATACATGTTTACACTGTTTTTCAATCAGTGATCCTGAGCGTTTAAAACATTTGTTAAATAAAGATAAGCCAATGTAAAACTTTGCATGTTTGATAAATACAGTTCTGTTTATTTACTGAGTTATATTGACCTAGAAGAAGATCAAGTCATAGTATCTGAGTTATTCGTGCATACAAGCAGATAATTCTAAAAGTCTAAAAGTTGTTCCCCTCACTTCTACATTGTGCAAATGAGAAGAAGGTGAAGGTAAGGTTATTAGCAACCCACTGCGGCTCGCCCAATTATGCAAAACACTTTTCTGATACAAGCTGGAATTCACTAGCCTCTCAGTGGTAGAGAGCCTCAAAGGCCTTGGTGCAATAAAGCAACTCAGATCACATCACATCAAATCAAAAAGACTTTATTGCCAAAAATGGTTAACATATCACAGACTCCAAAATGAAAGAACCAAAGCCCAACAGATAAGTTACCCACACTGATACTAATTTAAAACAGGCAACAGAACAAGCAACAGAAACTATTAAATAGTACATTGGTTCTTTAATATATTATTATTTTTTAATTATTCTCCTTTTAAACATAGTTTTAAAAAAGCTGATTTGTGTTAATGGTGAGATTTAGGTAAATGTTTATGTACTTGGGGCAGCCATGGCCTGAAGGCCAGAGATGCAAGTTTGAGACCTAACTGAAAGTTTGCCAATACAATCCCATAAACCAAAAGGACATGAGTGCCCTTGAGCAAAAGAGCTGACCCCCAACTGCTCCCTGCATGTTGTGTTTGATGGGGCTGCCCACTGCTGTAGAACCTGTTTAACTAAGGGTACCTAAACTTTTGCACAAAATATAGGAAGGGACTCATCTTGAGTTTCATGGTTGTACAGCTATCACAGCTATTGTTAGGTGAATGCAAGTTTGAATTCCATCAATGCTATTATTTGAGTACATGCAAGTAACTGCAATGGAGATTATACTGTATATACAAATTTTATTATTTGTTGCATTTATTAGTTGAACAAGCATAAGGTGCATTGGGTATGTATGCGTTTTGCAAGTGTGTACAATTTTATAGGTAAACAATTATCTCTTGTCTTGAAGGTTGTGACAGTTTTGGTGACCCCTAGCTCTACTCGCCATTACTCCAATATGTCACAAGGCCCTAGCAAGAACATCTAAGGCATGTCTGATGGTAGCTTGTGATTACACACTGTCAGGATGAAGTGTATGTGCAGTTCTTTTTCCTATTCCTGACAAGTACAAGGCCCTGATTGAGCTGACAGCCAGTGACTCTCTTAGCAGAGGTAGCCGCCTTCTGTAACCTGGCCTTTAAGAGTGTATAAGCAGAGAGTAACCTGACAGTGATGGAGTTAGTGAGGAAACTCTCAATGATAGCACAACATGGATCAGGACAGGCTTGCACTAGGCTAATATCAACTATCATATCAAGCACAATTTGTCCAGGTATCTTCTGGTTCTAATCTGCAAATATTTTGGGTAGCTGGAGTTAATAAATGCACTGAAGATGTCTTAAGGTGGCAAGGACTCTATTTACTTGCCTCCCATTCTAATCTTGGGCCAGTCTACATAGACCTACTAGATCTGGATGTGATCCAGGTTGGTAGACAACTCAAATGTAAATGTCCCTTCAACAGCCAATGAAAACTGGAGCTTAAATAAGGAAAGGCTGTTCTAACGTTGCATAGTAACAGGAGAGACTGGACTGTATTTGAGTTTGCATATATGTAATTCTGTCCAATGATTATTTTTTAATAAGTTCAATTGGAAATGTTTTGAAGCTGTTCCCTGCTCTGCATCTAGCATTTTAGACAGCTAGCCTTCCAGAATAAGATATTTTCAATAAAACATGTGATGTTCATAACAGCAGGTCTTTAAGAATGAGTTTTCTTGGAAGCCTTTATTGCAGGGATGTCCAATCTTGTCCACAAAAGGCTGGTGTGGGTGCAGGTTTTCCATTCCAATGAAACAGACAACACCATCTGTCTGAAGAATGAGTAGAACACAACTGCAGGGTGGGAAGGCACTTTTTGGATAAGATTGGACACCTCAGATTGAATGGATAATAAATGAGATTAGGATGGATGGATGGATGGATGGATAGATGAATAGATGGATGGATGCAGGGGCAGTCCTTTGAGGGGGACGGTGGGGGCAGGGCCAGGTGCTCATGCCATCCTTGATGAGATGCCACCCTGGGCATGGATGGATGATCCTAAAGAAAATTGCAGTGCATAAATCACAAGACATAAATTTTTCACTTGCAAAAATTAATAAAAAATACGAGAAAAAAAAGACAGACATAAGATATAGCATTAAGTCAGTGTATGCATTTATACTTTTGTTGATGCTACGAAGACAAACAAGGTAGATTAATTCCCAGTGAACAAAAGTGGCAGCAGTATTTAGTCTACGTAGTGAATGTCATGTCAACAATAGCGGATTATGAAACTTGGCACTGTGTCATCGCTTCAAGATGATAGGCTGCACAGACGAGTCACTTCTCTCCAATGCTATCTGTCTCTCGTTGTTTTTTAGCAGGCTAGCACCTGATAATCCAGTCCATGTCTTGATGTTATCCATCCAGGTTATTCTTGGTTTTCCATGCCTTCAGACGTCCTCCACAAGTATTAGAGCTATATAATAACGTGTATATTGTAATGTGATTCAGGAGAGCACAGACTCATTGTAGAGCCTTACTGCAGTGGGTAAGAAAGGTCGCAAAGCACAGATGTATCAATCTGCCACTTCATGTGCTTCTCATTTCAGTTTATTGTACATGGGGTGAGAGATGGTGTTCAAATACACATGTAAACAGTACAATTAGTATTTTTGTATGTCAGTCAAATGTTTATTTCTTGTTAAAGGAGGCAGTTTTGGGAGAGATTCTCAGTCTTTTCATTGCCTTTTTCAGGCTGTGAGATTTTACCAACTCTGAATACAAGAAGACTGTGAAACGTGGTGACAATAAAAAAATGAGATGATAAATTACTATTTTTATGATCCCATTTTTATAAACAGTGTTCACTGCAGAAATCCTGTAATGCTTGTGTCTACATCATGTAATTCATAAAAACGAGAACAATTACAGACTCTATCTGTGAATTTTAAAAAGGTAAAGCACAGATAATATTTTTTTCTGACCAGATGCAGAAAGAACAGCCTCTGCTGAGCTTTCCCGACAATGGTGCAAGTGTTACTATCCCACTGCAGGGGGCTGCAGATGGCGATGCCCAGAAACTTCAATGACTGAACTACAGTTGTGCTATTTGCTTCCAGGGAAGACCAGCAGGTGCCTGTTTATGGAAGTTCACCTTCATTTCAACTGTTTTGATCATGCTGAGCTGCAGGCTGTTCTGTCCATACCACGGCACAAAAAACTCAGGTCAAGTTTGTTAGTCAGACCAAGAGCAAACAAATCTACAGAAGAAGAAAAGGCAGAACTCCATAAACGCACCGTAATATGCCAATTATGGTTCAAAAAAGCTGGATTTTTATATTATTATGTTTATTTTAAACATGGTTATAGCTTATAAATATATTTGTTTATTTCACCCATTCTTTTAGTATCAAACAGAAACCCTTTAAATAAGTCCATCCATCCATTATCTTATCTGCTTAATCCTGAACACAGTTGTGGTTAGTCCCCTATCCCCTCACCAGGCGTGAGGCAGGGCATTACAGATTATCCTAGCCAAGCAGGACAGAGTGCCAATCCATCGCTGGGTGCCCAATTAAAGTACCCAATTCACCTGACTTCCAAGTTATTGGACTGTGAGAGGAAACCTGAGACTCCAGTAGAAAACCACACAGATCCATGGAGAGCATGGCAACTCCACCCAGAAGCGGCTGTAACCGCTTTATATGAATGTACTATAAAATTAAAATAGTATCTCCAATAAATATACAATTTCAGATGATTTCACTATAACAGTGTCCATATATTACTTAGATTACCCTGTAACCGACATCCTTATGCTATGTAAAGCCATTTTCAGATACTTATATATATATATATATATATATATATATATATATATATATATATATATATATATATATATAAGTATATATATATATAAATATATATATATTAGGGGTGTGTATCTGTCCAGTAAATGACAATCCGATATGTATCTTGCAGTATGGTCTTAAGTGTTTGACAATGAACCGGGCTATTGAAGTCATTATTACTTTGGCTCTACCTGAGTTGTGGTCGAGTTTTGGCTGGAAGAAGTCATGTTTTTCTGTGGGGCTAGAAGTGCTATGCTAGCGTCCTCATCACCACTTTCCTCATGTCATCTCACCAAATGTTCTCCATTCTTCATTTAAAGACCGACTTCTTCCAAACTTTAGATTTTAAGCTCGAGTTACAAGAGCGTTGTACAGTATATATGTGCGTTGGACACGTCTGTCTTTTAAACGTGACTGTGACGAGTATCGTGACAGTTCATGAAAGAGAGATAGAGAGCGAGAGAGAGAGAGGGGAGGGGGTGGGGGATGGAGGGAGGGAGAGAGGGAGAGAGAGCGCAGCTGAAGCATATCACACCAAACCAATTGACAGCTATGTAATCTGGCCATCGGCCGGTTCATTTTACAAATAGACCGATTCAGGGGTCCATGTATCAATGCACGCACATCGTTTAAGTCAAAATCGGTCTTCTGATTCAAATCGGTTATTTTTTACACCCCTAATATATATATAAAAGAGGTTCTGTGTCTCTCCTTCTCTTTTTCTAGCCCCTTTGTTTTGTGATCTATCTTCCTCTCACTTTAAAATATCTGCTTTCTGAATTCTTCATATCTTTTTTTGGAGAAATGACTTTCTACCTCACTTGATATAAGCTTCACTAATTTGAGTCTCTCTCAAATCCCTCATTTCTGATCTCTCTCTCTCTCTCTCTCTCTCTCTCTCTCTCTCTCTCTCTCTCTCTCTCTCTTTCTCTCTCTCTCTGTCTGCATTATTGATTAGGTGCTGAGCTGGATACAGTGAATCATTCTCACCTTCATAAGTAACATTCCTCACACCTACTCACTCTCTCTCCCTCATACATACATTGACATACACTCGTTCTCTTTCTCCTGTTTGCCCAATATGTCATATAAATAAGTAAAAAATATGTAAAAAATGTATATCTAAAAATGGATCTGCACACTTCCTGTACTTCCTGTTTTTCTGCAGATTGGATTTTTACACAGTGGAAAAGTCTTTACAGTAACTGTTGATAAATTACAGAGCTGGACCTATCAGGGGCAGTGATTAGATTGAATTTTCTGCCAATGTGATTGCACACCACTGAATTAGATTGTTAGAACAAATAGGTTGTTAGAACATGTGCCCAAAGCAGTGGGCAGCCCTATCCACAGCACCTGGGAAACAGTTGGGGTTTGGTGCCTTGCTCAAGGGCACTTCAGTCATGACTTGCCTGGGGATCAAACCGGTGACCTTCCGGTCATAAGACCAGAAACTTGACCACCAAGACATTCACTGCACTGTACCACATCTATGAATCCCATTACACACCCCACATGAATTTATAGCCTGATCATTCTTGTGTCATTATATATATATATATATATATATATATATATATATATATATATATATATATATATATATATATATATATAAAGTGTTACCATATATCATTGTTGTTTTTATTTAAAAATAATAATAATAAATAAATGGCAGTACTTATTTTTAAAATTTGTAATACATTCACATGATGGCAAGGAGCATCGAGGAGATCGCATTTGGATCCCATTTTTCTTCACACTAGCTCATAACACAACTAGCCTCAAAACAGCATGTTATTGTTATTTTGCTGTGTTTATGTTTATTTGTATGTATTCTAATGATACGTGTTTTTCCCAGCACAAACAAACTTGTGGGTGTTTTGCTTAACTGTGTGTCTGAGTACTAGCTCTCATGCTCAGATTATATCTCATATGAAAGGCAAGAGTGCTGTTTGACTCGATTTTGCTGAGCAGTCACAGCATGATATCCCAGAGTGCACAGGGGCAGGAAGTACACCTCATTAGAGTAGAATTAACTGGGGCAATGCCAACCGATGTCACTAACAAGACAGACAGCAGTAAGTGTGTATGTGTGTGTGTGTGTGTGTGTGTGTGTGTGTGTGTGTGTGTGTGTGTGACAGACGGAGAAAGCTCATTAACACACTCTCAACCTTTTGATCATTAAAATCAAACTTCCTCAGCAGGTGGACAATCAAGGTCAAAGCATGACCTCAGTGACCTCATATTATTACATGCAATAGGAGCACTGCTGTGTCTTTAGACTCTGTATTATACATGATAAAGTTTGTCTGTAGATACCTGCTCATCCAGCATTTCTTCATCAAGTGGATTAATCTGCCCCCCACCCCCTTTGCTGCAGTAAGAGCTTCTACTCTTCCGGAAACACTTTACATTAGATGCTAAACCACTGCTATAAGTATCTGATTGCATTCAGCAATTAGTGAGGTCAGGTACTAATGCTGGATGATTAGTTCTGAATCATAAACTCCACACTCATCCCAAAGATATTGGATCTTCATCTTTCCAGAGCTGGGGACTTTTTACCCCTCTAGTTGATGCTTGTTATTAGTGACCTTCTGTGGCAGTCCAGTGATTATACAGGGTATCCCATTTTAATTTCCCTGAAGGAACCACCTAAAGGGATCAATAAAGTACTATCTATCTATCTATCTATCTATCTATCTATCTATCTATCTATCTATCTATCTATTTGCTTCGAAATTTGTATTAAACATACTTCAGTCTGTGTGAAAAAAACTGACAATATGGGTAGATGGATATTGATTTCTGAAGACTAGTAGGCGCGGCTGTAGGAGTGGAAGCCGGCGCCTGTCCAGCCGTCTCCATTAGTCACCTGCCACCACAGTGAGATATTAAAACCCTAGGTTATCCTTATTGACAAAGCATGGGACACCTTGCAAATTGTGCAGTGATCCGTGTATAATGTATCAGTACACATGTGTCGGCAGCAGGTGCATCATAACCACATATGATGGAAACCTGACCACTTCTGTCAGTTAATCTACTCCACAGCACAAAATCTCTACTAGGTCTTATTTTCAGGGGATGTCTTATTTTTGGGGAAACACAGTAGCAAAGTTAAAAATCTCTCGCTTTTTTTTTTTATAAACAATCACAAACTAATGAACATGAATATACATCATGTTTTAATAGTTAAACAGGTCAATAATAACCTCCTACTGATCTGAAATGTGTTTAAAGTTATAAAGGAAGCCTCATTCATCTTTCACACAGTGACAGAAAACATGGTAGCTCACAGAAAGCTCTGATACTACACTATGACCATTGTGAACACAAACAAACCTGAACATTTAAATCTGCATTCAGATCTTATCTTATCTTAGAACCACCCATATCTCTGAATGTGCTGCATGAGACATTCAGCTGAGTAGGGTATTTAGGGCCAAAAATATAAAGCATATACATGGGGGATGGACAGACGTCATATACTTATGAAATGTTCAATAAATCAAATAAGTGACAAAGTGTTTTAAACATGCAGAATGAGGTCATATACTGCAGTAGAGCTTCTGCTCCATACTTCTTCAAGTTGCATCCAGATCTTTAATGTGGTTGGACAGACTAGTCAATGTGGTTTAGGACACTGCGTGACTTACTGTGAACTATAAAATTTAATTGCTATGGGCGGCCACTTCAGACAGTAGCTTTTTTGGTTTTTATAGTTCACACTATAAGTCATACTGCATTAACTAGCATAATATGCCTTTTGTTCATTGTGCAAAACAGCACATGTAGTGTGTTTTTTTTTTTTACTCACCGGACACTGCAGACATTATCTCTAATTCTCTCATTACCTTTGTGTCTTCATTTCACAGCAATGCCACCAAATAATGAGAAGACAGTGACTGTTCATTAGGAGAAACAGCACAGTGAGAAGACTGCTGAAAACATGCTGCTCTACCTGCGAGACTCAGGAAAAGGATCCAAAAGTAGGGAAATTCAACATCCTGTTAAGCAAAATATTCTATTCTGTAGAGGTTTTCCAATTCGAACATCATGTGTATTACTAATTTACAGCTTTGTCTACATTATTTCTGTTACATTTTTTATCACAATTATACAGTAAAAGTTGTGAGGTAACAGACACAGACACATACATATACACACACACACACACACACACACACACACACACACACTATATATATATATACTGTATAAATACAGACTGTAGTCCATCTGTTTCTCTGTATACTTTGTTAGTCTCTTTCACCCTGTTCTTCAATAATCATGACCAACACAGAGCAGGTACAGTATTATTTGGGTGGTGAATCATTCTCAGTGAAACTGATGTGGTGGTGGCATGTTAGTGTGTGTACTGGTATGAGTGTATACACAAAGCAGGTGGGTAGGTACATAAGTGGGTGGGTTGTAGATGGTAGATGGGTACATAGGTATGTAGGTGGGTAGGTAGGTAAGTAGGTAGGTAGGCACGTATGTAGGTCTGTGAGTAGGTAGTTGGGTGGGCAGGTGGGTAGGTAGGTAAGTAGGTGGGTGGGTAGGCTGATAAGTAGATGGGTATTGATGTAGGTGGGTGGGTAGGTATGTAGGTGGGTAGGTAGGTAAGTAGGGAGATAGGTAAGTAGGTGGGTGGGTAGGCTGATAGGTAGATGGGTATTAATGTAGGTTGGTGGGTAGGTATGTAGGTGAGTAGGTAGGTAAGTAGGCAGATAGGTAAGTAAGTGGGTGGGTAGGCTGATAGGTAGATGGGTATTAATGTAGGTGGGTGGGTAGGTATGTAGGTGGGTAGGTAGGTAAGTAGGGAGATAGGTAAGTAGGTGGGTGGGTAGGCTGATAGGTAGATGGGTAAGTATGTATGTAGGTGGGTAGGTAGGTAAGTAGGCAGATAGGTAAGTAGGTGGGTGGGTAGGCTGATGGGTAGATGGGTAAGTATGTAGGTGGGTGGGTAGGTAGGTGCAAATCGTGTGTTGCATATATGTCATCAATGAAGCATTCTCTACAAGATGCCATAGATGGCAAGCAGACAAATGTACATAAGGCAGTTATATCAGGTGTTCAACTGAGATGATTTAGGCTGTTTACTGAGGTAATAACAGAACACAGAAACTTTACATCAGCAGCTACAGGTAAAAACTGTATTACCCATAATGCTCTACACTAGATAAAGCATACTACACTAGATGATGAGTACATACAGATGACTACATGGCTCAAAATCATTCTGAATTGAGTCAAACTGAAGTTGATTGTTGCATCAGTGTTTGAATCTTAATGTCAAAAGTCTTCTCTTGACCTCGTAAGATCTTCAATCAAATGAGAGGAAGTTTCTGAAATACAGCCCCTAGTTAACATTTACCTGCTGTGATGTTCCCGTACTGTTTGTTTATTATTGATTATTCCTTCACGATCTATAAAGTTCTATCTATCTATTTGACAGTTAAATGTGAGAAAAACAACTGTATGTTTTTACTTTAGCAGTAAAATGACTCTGTTAGAACAACATAGGCTGGTTGTTGGTTAGCCAATCCAACAAGCAGGACCATCCTGCCTGCCCACATCACTGGTGTCCTCAATCTCTCCTGCTATGTGAGTAGCACCTAGTACACTAAACAAGCCTCTTCAGGTTTTCCTAAAACACATGGATCAATATTCTCCCTAAACTCACCCACGATAAAATCACCCCCACAGCCTATGAGACGAATAATGAGAAAGAGCTTTAATTTGATTGCCAACAGTCGGTCTAATCCATACAACTGGCATGAAGCCTTTAAAGAGGCATGAATAGAAATGAATGGCAGCGTCCTACACTAAAGCTCTGCGGTGAAGGAAAAGAGTGATGAATGGAAGAGTGGAGGAGGAACTCCAAGCAAAATTGATCCAATAGTTCATGCTAGTACAGCGATGACTCTAATCTGGATGGAGAGAGAGAGAGAGACAAAGAGAGGCAAGAGAAAAAGAGAGAAGAGTAGCGAGACAGAGAGAGAAGGAGCAAGAGGAAAATAGAGTGAGGAAGAGGGAGGGAGATAAATAAAGACAAGGAGATGCAACAGCAAAAGAGAGAAAGGAGTAGTGGGGCAAAAAGGGAGAGAGAAAGAAAGAAAGAAAGAAAGAAAGAAAGAAAGAAAGAAAGAAAGGAAGGAAGGAAGAAAGAAAAAAAGACAGACAGACAAGAGAAAAAGAGGGACAAGTGTAGTGAGATGGAGGGAGAGAGAGAGAGAGAGAGAGAGAAGCAAGAGTAAATGAGAGAAGAGTAGTGG
>BRDA01086869.1:4644-19341 GCA_036984385.1 Crenuchus spilurus
TATATATATCAGTTTTTCAGTGTAATTAAAATTATAATGATGGTAAGTCATGGTAACAGTATGGTGTAAGTAGCTCACTAAATATGTAGCTTTGTAAGACACCACAGATGACTTGTGAATGTAGGAGTGCATTATCAATGAACAGCAATACTCCAGGGATCAGATTAAGACCTGGGTAGACTAGTTTGTTTCATGAAACATTGAACAAATCACAACCCTTAAATGTGCAAATGTTCAAATGGTCAATATACTGTAGTGTTCAAAGACATGTCCCAAATGAGAAAATTTTCATTTGCAAATACAGAATTGTGGGAAATGCATTTATGCATTTATGGGGGAGTGCTCTCATTTGGACCCTTTAATGTTTATACCCTGGTTATGCTATTGAGTTCAGACAAGACTTGGCAGATCAGTCACATATGATGAGTTACCATATGGGACCATAAGGTATGATTGACCAGTGCCTTTATAAAAAGAAAGATATAAGTAACACATTCTTTGCCTTTCCACATTACAATACTTGCAATATCTTTGTATTCAGGAGACTAACACAACCCTATTAAAGACAACGTACTTTAATTACTGTCTGCATCTCTTTTCCAGCATTGAATATCTATAATACCCTACAATGACACTAGTAAATAAATAAAATGTAGGGAATTCAAATGCTTTATATGAAGCTTAACACCTTGTGTTCAGTGGCTCTGGCTGCACCAGGCGCTGCAGTAAGTTCAGTAAAATCTTATTTCAGGGACACCAAAGTGAAGCTAACAAGATTTCCCTCATCCATACGCCAATCCCTTTACCTGCTCACCATTGCTGTACAACCTCATGACACAGATGTAAACATCATTGCCACAAAACTGAATTTCATTAACAAAGCTAGAACAATGTAATGCAAGAAAATGTTAAAACGTGTTTGCCACTGTTTTTGTTTTCCTCAGACTTAGAACTCATATGTCATGTTACACAAAGTCATTGCTTCGCGATGGTAGGCTGGACAGATGAGTCACTGCTCTCCAATGCCCTCTGTCTTTCATTGCTTGTAGCAGACTGATAATCCAGTCCATGTCTTGATGTTATCCGTCCAGGTTATTAGGTCTTTGTCAATTTATCACCAAGTCGATTCATCACCATCACCACCATGTCCATTGTCATTCAGTCATTCATTGGCACAGACTGCAGCCTTTGTTACTCTACATCCCAAATATGTGTCTACTTGCTCCAGAAGTCTTCCTTTGACTGTGATCTTCAGTATAACTTCAGTGTTTGTCATCACGTTTGTTTTAGCTGCATTGATCTGCATGTTATATTCCTACGCAGCCTTCTCAGTGCGACTCACAAGCTTCTCAGGTTTCCACTCTATCTCCAGCATGGTTATCCACAATTGGTCATGTTGTATCATGTCAAATGCCTTTGTGGAATCAATAAAACAGAAATACAGTTCCTGGTTCCTTTCTCCGAGAAGAGTTTTGTGATCTGATCTTGAGTGCCTCTTCTTGGTCTAAATCCAGCTTGTTCTCCATCTGTCCTTCCAGTTTAGACTGCATTCATTTTAAGATCACTCTCAACAAGATCTTGCTAGCATGTGGTCCTGTACAGGGGGCGTGGCACCAAATTCTGGGCCCTATGGACAAGCAGTGACCAGGGCCCCTCGCCCCTATTATCAATTATTATTTCCTTTAATAAAAATAAAAATAAAATTCCAGAGTCCTCAAGGGCCCTCGCCCCACTTGGGGCCCTGGTAACTCAGTCCCACTTTTCCCCCACTACAATGCTGGTCCTGTAGTTGCTGCATTGGAACTCTAGTCTATTTTCTTGGGCAGTGGGATGAAGAGTGATAGTGGCCATTCTTCTGCCCAGATTCCAGTTTCCCAAACTTCCATACAGACCTCAAAGAGCTTATTCAACATCATCTTTCCACCAACCTGACCAGGCCTTTTGTGTAGCCAGTTCTAGCATAACACACTTGATTTTTTCCTTCAGTTGTGGTGGTTCCTTTTCTTGAACATCAATCTGAATGTTATTTTCTACACCACTGTACAGTTCTTCACAGTAGTTTTTCCATCGTTGACACACCTTCTTTGGTTCAACATGTTTCATGCCATCTTTGTCCTTAATGGCTACTGTGCGAGGCTGGAATGGTTTGCTAAGCTTCTTTACTATCTCAAATACAGGCCTGATATTCCCTTTCTTTGCATTTTCGTCCAGCTCAGTGCACAACAAGTCAAACTCAGCTTTCTTATCTTTTCTGAGCCCCTTCTGTACTTTATTTTAGATTCCTCTATCACTGAAAGATTTTGTTTTTGCCTCATGCTTCTTAATTTATTCAAAGGTTTCACTGGAAATCCAGTAATTGCATGTAATGTGGTTCTTCTATATTGTCTTCTTAGCAGCTTTCAGCATATCCTTCATTTGCTGCCACAGTTCATCTCAGGTGTGTGGTCCCTGAAGTCTTGCTAAGTCTTCAAATCTGATGGCAACCTCCACTTGGTACTGCAGCTTGAACTGGTCCTGTCTGAGTTTTCCAAGGTCCAGTTGAATTGGCTTCCTCACTTGTTTCCTTTTGAACCACATCTTCAGTGTCAACATCACAAGATAGTGATCAGAGTCAGTCTGCACTGAGGCATGTGCATTATTGATTGATGGTTTCCACTGCTTGTTGATCAGGATGTAGTCAATCTGAGCTCTGGTCTCTTGATTTGGGCTCTTCCATGTGTATCTGTGCCTGTTGTGTAGACGGAAGAGTGTGTTGCTGATGAACAACCCATGTTCATCACAGAAGTCTACCAGTGCTTGACCTCTATTGTTTCTTGTACCATGACCATATTTCCCAAGCACTTCACTTTCTGCTGCATTTTCTCTGACTCTGGCATTGAAATTACCAGTAATGACAAGTAGGTTCTACTTGGGAATCTCTACACGTACCTGTTCAAATTCCTTGTAAAACGGTTCAATTTTTTCATGTTGTTTGTCCGCAGTTGGTGCAAAACACTGAATAAGAATCATATCTGTTGGCTTTGAAGCATTTGTGGCTGATATGACTCTGCTGCTCACTGGATTGTATAATTTTAGGCATGTAGCTTCTGTGAATCCAGATAGCAACTCTATGATGTTCATGACTCTCTTTGCCTGAGAACAGCACTGTGTCCAGTGCCTGACCACTCAGTCTCAGAAAATCCACAAATGCTGATATTCAGTCTTTCCAAATCACTACCAAGTTGATAACTTGCCAAGTGAGTTTAGACCCCTCAAATTCCATTGTCCAATCTTGACATGAAGTCTGCTGTTTAGCTGCTCTTCATCTTCTGTTCTTGTGCTGTGCAATGCAGCTTTTGATGAGCCAGTAGTACACTTCTTAACACCTACTCTGTTGCTCACAGTGGGTACCGAAGACTTTTTTATCCTGGGGGACGTTCGAGCCAGTATGGCATTCTTATTTCTTGACTTCATTTGTGCTCTGTGAGATACATAGACTGACTAAACATCCCAATCTCTTGTCCTGCTCTGCAGTCGACTCAACATTGTGTTAAGTTGTACCTAGCCTACACCTCCTCATGAAAAATCAACATCCAGTGTTATTAGCAGTTAAGCATCTTAACACCAAACGTTGTAAGAACCATGCTGCATCCTACAGTTCCAGGTCCTGTTGAATGGGGGTGTGATCACTCTTTGTCTAGAACCTTTTTTTTGACCTTACCACTAAGGGTGACCTTACCAGGAGAATAGCTCCAGATGGTATCACTCTCAGATTCATAGGAATTCTCAAGCTTCTTCACCACGGTAAGGTAGTGATCTCAGGAGAAGGACCTAGAAGTGTACCTGCAAAATGTAAAATAAATAAATTAGACATTAACTGTTCACAAGTTAATTTAACTATTGAAACCTTAGAAGTCA
The DNA here is from genome assembly GCA_036984385.1 of Crenuchus spilurus. Lineage (NCBI taxonomy): Eukaryota > Metazoa > Chordata > Actinopteri > Characiformes > Crenuchidae > Crenuchus > Crenuchus spilurus. Next base: position 8,542 of record BRDA01086869.1, read on the forward strand.
TAATACTTGCTTATGATGTGAACATTGTATTACAATTAGAAAGTAATTATGATACACTCATAGCTCACTGAACAAGCAGGTAAAATCTGTAAAAGTTTGGATTTTTTTTGCACAGTGCCACATAAAAAAATGTATATGCTGTCATATGTTTTATACTTTTTTATAATGTTGGTGTGACGTATAGCTCATGAAAATCAGAAATTATTAGAATATGTATTTGATTAAATCAACATTTAACTAGTATCATTATTAAAACAAAAAAAAAAGAGATGATGGACTAGTAATTTGAAATAGTTGAATAGTTTGAAATAGTGATTCATTGCAAAACTCATTTTGCAATTACAGTTTATTTGGTCAAAGTGATCGACTACTCTATAAGTTTCTGCTTTATGGTTAAGAACTGAATGGACTTGATTTAAATCATCACCAGTTTGCATATAAAACTTGACTATGGTGGGAAAGCTGTTTTTCTACCCGGAGCAGTGCTTTTGGGTGGGACTGTGCAGACGCTGTGTGTCAGCAAGGAGAAAGCTTGGCTGCTCTTCACACACTGAGTGAGTGTTGAGGGGGAGGACAGCAGACCTTCCTCTCCTCACATCCCATGCCAGGGTTACGTTTGCTTGCACCGTCCTGCTTGTCTGGACTTGCCTGCCCACAAACTTCTTCATTTCTGTGAATCTTAATCATGCACAAAGTCTCGACGTTGAGCTTTACTTTTGTTATGCCTGCTAGGAGCTGCTGCCCTGGGGTCAGACTTTGGAATCAGTGCAGCATTGAATGCCAGCATCAAAGGGATGAGCTGTTCTGAGACACTCGGCCCTGACGATGTATCACAGCAAAGCCATTTAGCGGCCGTCTGAGATTAATCCTGGCCGAGCTGCAGCAGGCCCTAAGGCAGCAATATTTGCTTTAATGGTGGCATGGCAGCTTGGCTGGGCTGCTGTGGGCCTGGCTTTACGAGGGATGTTGGGACTTTTATGACAAACCCATCTTCCCCTAAACAAGCATTTATAATTATATAGTCGTGGCTGAAGAATTGAATGTCCAGTAAGACAACACTGCGTGTAGGAGGTGTCCAATCAGGACTTGATGATAAGAAGAAGGGGAGGTACTCTAGAAGGAAAAGTAATAACAGCAGTGGTCCCACTTCTAATCATCTTACTCACATCAAAGACCCTGCAAAACAAGTGTCTCCCTGGCCAAATAAGCCAACAACATCAACAATAAATAATTTGTGACAGCCAGTCAGGAGTGCCGGAGCACCTCCTGTGCTTCGTTTGAAGTTGTGGCATTATTGTCTCCGACTGTGAGCTGATTAATTGTTCAGCTGCCTCAGAAAGCTTTGCTGTGTTTATGTAATAACTCAGTTCGCTTCAAATTTATTGCACTTTTTTTCTCCCTGTCTGTTTAATTGTGCGGCTAGATGAGACATTAATGATGCTTAAATTAATGTTTACAGATCGACTCATCTGTCCTCTGTACACACACAATGCTAAATCCACATGACATTAAGTAGAATTACTAATAACAGTGCAAAAAACCAAACAAAAATAGACCTTAGGTGGCAAAAATGGGTGGAGTGTGATTCATTTCATCACTTCCAAGCACAGCCAAGTCACAGGAGGAGGAAATGAGGGCAAAAATTTACAGAAACTAATGAGCTCAGAACAACAGAGTAGTTGCTGGGTGCTTCATCCTTTCTCTCTGAATAAATTTTCAGTAGCAGTAAATAACCAATATTCTCTTTCCATCAACTTATGTGAAAAATGGTAATTTAGGAGTAATAGCCTGCTATAACTGAATAAATAGAGTTAGGCTTCATTTTAATCAACACCACATAAAAGTTAAAAACTGTTAACCTGAAACAATATCCCAAACAGTAATACATGTTTAATGACACATGATAGGCTTATATAATGAACAGCCATGTAGTTAATATGATTAATTAACAATTGTAAGTTGATATTGTAACTCATATGTGTAGTGAAACACACATACACACTAGTAGGGGCAGTGAGCACACTTGCTCGGAGTGGTTGGGTGCCCTATGCATGGTGCCCAGAGATCAGTTGGGGGTTAAGGGTTTTGCTCAAGGGCTCTTTAATTGAATCTTGTTGGTATGCTTGAACCAGCAATCTTCAACAAATCTGGTTCCTTAACAAGCTTGAGTAGGGTTGTTACCCAGATGTCCTGAATAAATTTCCCACTCCTAAAAAAATTCCCACAACCAAATGTCGTTGCTGCACGTTGATGGTCGTCAACAAGACTCTACTGACTGTTTGTCAAAGCACCTTGGCTGTCCACAAAAGTGCAACAGAAAGCTAATTGTAAGTGGTATTCACTCATGATATATCTGATGTACACCTTGTCAACACTTTGTCTCCTAAATTTGTTTCAAAATCTGTTCCCAAAGTAAAAAATATATAATATACTTGTTTGACAGACAAATCTTAGCATATATTAAAAATAGTGACATTATCTCCAGAATATTACAAAGTTGTGTTGAAACAAAAACAGGCTAATCTTCTTGCAGGATTACAATGTATAATTCTAAAATGAACTAGCCTGAAATGAAATAAAAAAAGAGGAGCTTAGCAGCACCTGTATCATATGGTAGAAGAGAACAAATAAACCCTTCTTCTTTGAAATTAATCATGGCTGACATCAAATTAATCAAGCAATTAAAGCTTAATTAACTGGTTAATGTAAAATAAACAACGCAATTTAAAACCATTCATTTTAAAACAGTACAGTGACACAAATTTCCACAGACAAGTTTTGTTTGGTACTTCATCTACAATGAATGGTGAATAGTTTCAACCTCATGCTGGTGCTGCCATTAATATTTGTCTACATTTTAAGAAAAAAAAAACTCAAGCAATTAAAGTTTAATTAACAGTGTAATGTAAAATAAATAACACAATTTAAAACAAAATGTATGGTGAGCAGTTTCATTATGATGCTGATGTTGCCTAATATTAGTACAAATATTGAGGAAAAGAGCAGTCTCCCTCTCGGTCTTTGTCTCTGTTCCATTAAAGTCCCACTAATTAAATTTCTCAAAGAGCAACTATAAGGAGCTTTCACTGAAGACCTACATATTCATGTGACCTTGATAGCATTTTAATCACATTTTATATAGTCATTAATTAATGGAGTTTTCTACAAGTTGTATAAGGGGAGGACATCATGATCCATGAGAGTGTGTAGATAGTATCATTATCATTATATTCTTCTTTAGAACCTTCTGTTCCATATGCTCAAGCAATCCCACACTGAAAAAAATAACACTGATTAAAATATGTCAAGTTGTAGCACATAAATAAAATGTTTTATATCAACGAATGTCTTACCAGAATAAACAAACATTCTATTTGTGTACATATTTGACTTGTAACTTAACATGCTGATTGAGTTCTATTGAATATACCAAAATCTGATAACACATACATAGAATGATGACATTGTAGGTCCTTTGCAAACTGTTCACTCCCAACACTGTTACTCTGAAATGAGTACTACAATGAGAGACCAAAATAGATAAATAAACTTGTAATATTTCAAATATTTCATACAATTTCTAATAGAGGCCATTGTGTCTGTTTGATTAGTGCTAACAGCTATGGTATTGTGCCAAAGAAAAGCATTTAAACTGCATCATAAAACTCCATAGCCGAACACCTATTAATTATTATATGGATATTGGCACTAGAATTTTTTTTTTTTTAATCCTGAAAACAAGGTTAATTATAATGACCAGGAGAAAAATCCTATCCTTTTTTTTTTTTTTTTACAAAAATGTGATATCCAGGACTGACCAGTAGTTATAACATAATTTTCATTCATAATTATCTATCCATATACTATCAAAATAGCTTGACTCAAGTCATAACTGCTCCTTAATGAATAGGATATATGATCTTTCTCTTTGTCAATCCTACCTGATGTGGCACTGGTAGAACAGCAGTACAGACAGCAGAAAGAGAACTCATGACACAACACAGAAGACAGGTCTGTGAACCCAGAGCACAGTCGGACAGGTGATAAGCCCAGTCGGTAAGGGGGTCATGACCCAACTGGTCCGCTTGACCCTCAGTGTCAAGGCCCTGTCTGTCAAACTGAACAAGCAGTTTCTGACAGTGGCCTGATGGTTTTAAGCTGAGACTGTGGCACTAGTAGAGATTCACACACAGCACTTCACAACAGTCTTTCATCAGGAACAGGAACATGTAATGCAGCATGTCCTTTGCACATGTATACATTTACTCTGAAATTATCTTATTAAAGGTCTGAAATTATTCATCTGACTTTTTTTTAATTCACATTATTTAAATTTTAATAAGGGTGCCAAAACTTTTGTGTATGCTTGGCCAAAAAAAGGTCACACAATAATATTTCATTGGACCGCCTGTAGCTTTCAAATTGCTATAAAATTGCAGGTATATTCAGGTAGTCAGCTGACTTCATTCTTTGGGCACATAACATTACTGAACCTAGACCTGACCAACTACAGCAGCCCCAGATCATAGCACTGCCCCCACAGGCTTGTACAGTAGGCACTAGGCATGATGGCTGCATCACTTCAGCCACCTCTCTTCTTACCCTGATGTGCCCATCACTCTGGAACTGGGTAAATCTGGACTCATCAGACCACATGACCTTCCATTGCTCCAGAGTCCAATCTTTAAGCTCTCAAGCAAATTGAAGCTGTTTTTGCTGGTTAGCCACACTAATAAGTGGGTTTCTTAAGGCTACACAGCTGTTTAGTCCCAATCTCTTGAGTTCATATTGTGCTTGTGGAAATGCTCTTTCTTTCCTTGTTAAATATATCCCTGAGTTCTGCTGTTGTTTTTCTATGATTTGATTTCACTAAACGTTTAAGAGATCAGCAATCATGATCATTTTTTTGGACCACATTCCTTCGTTGAAGATGATGTTTTCAATAATGCATTGGACAGTTCTTAACCCAATTTGAGTAGTTTCAGCATCTCGTTAGATGCTTTCTCTGCTTGATGCATGCCAATAATTTAACCCTTCAGAAACAGATATCAGAATATAATTTCCACGACTACATAATGTGTCTTTTGACATGGCTGTTTAACAAATGAGAAGCTACTCAATGCATCAGTTAGGATTATATACTGTATGTATTGCTCAACAGTGATTCTTGACACTTTCCTCATTGCTCCGGTGTTCATTATAGAGGTTAACTGGTCCATTGGTTCACTGACTGGGTTCATTCCAAACTAGAGGTGGACATTCTGATATTACATTACATTACATTACATTACATTGCATTTAGCAGACGCTTTTATCCAAAGCGACTTACAATAGTGGGAAAGAACAAACGCGAGAAATACTAGAGTTGTACAAGTATTTACTAGTACTAGTATACTAGAATTAACATTTGGATATCAAATGCTGAGTGCATATCAGTACTCATGGGGAGTAGTTGGGATCACTAGAGCAGGTGCTCTTTGAAGAGCTCGGATTTTAGGAGCTTCTTGAACCCAGTGAGGGACACCTCTGCTCTAGTGGTGGTAGGCAGCTTGTTCTACCATCTGGGAACTACTGAGGAGAACAGTCTGGATTGCTTTGTGTGAATGTTAGGCAAAGCAAGGCGACGTTCAGTGGAGGAGCGCAGCGACCGGGCAGGGACATAAGCTTTTAGGAGCGAGTGCAGATAAGAGGGAGCCTGCTCTGTCATCACCTTATAGGCGATCGTGCAGGCTTTGTGTTTGATCCAGGCAGCAATCGGAAGCCAGTGTAGCTCAATGAGCAGTGGGGTGACATGTGCCCGTTTTGGATGGTTAAAAACCAAACGTGCTGCTGCATTCTGGACCATCTGTAGTGGTTTAATAGTGCAGGCTGGGAGGCCTGTTAGCACAGCGTTGCAGTAATCGAGGCGTAAGATAACCACAGCTTGTACCAAGAGTTGAGTGGCATGTTGCATTAGGAACAGTCTGATTTGTCTGATATTATAGAGCGCAAAGCAGCAGGACCGAGCAACAGAGCACACATGATGTGTGAATGAAAGCTGGTCATCAAACATAACCCCAAGGTTCCTAACAACCTTTGACGGAGAGAGTGAGAGAGAGTCGATCGTCAAGGTGAGGTTGTGTTGAACCGACTGTTTTGCGGGGAAGACCAGGAGTTCAGTCTTAGAGAGGTTAAGTTGTAGGTGGTGATATGACTGTATGTATACAGTTTAGGTCATGTTATATCTAAGGAGCTGCCCTCCTCTTTCTCTGTGGCCTGTTCTTTCCTGATCAGAATCAGAATCAAAATCAGCCGTCATATGTTTGAACATACAAGAAATTTGTTTTTGATCTCAGATTTCTTCTCTTCAGTAACAAAATAATAGGATTGTATTAAAGTGCAGAGCACAGCAATGGAGTGGCAAATTGAATGGGAGGTCACACTACTATAAACAGAATGATATAAAACAAAATATACATATAAATACAGTAGAATTTTATGGGTGAGTCTGGTATTGTAACTAAACTTATGTGCTGTGAATTTTCAGTGTAATGTTTTAGGGAAAGAAGCTTTTCTGCAGTCTGGTTGTTTTGACGCTCAGTTGGCTGAAGCACCTGCCTGAGGGGAAAAAGCTGAAACAGGTGGTGGCTAGGGTATGATGGGTCAGTGATGATTTTCACTGCATGCTTGCTAATTCTGGAGGTGTACAGCTGGAGCAAGGAGTGCAGGTTAGCAGCAGTGATCTTTCCTGCAGACCTACCTGCTGATATGCTGAAGTTTCTGGATGTTGTGTTAGGTTGCAGAGTTGCACCAGACTGTGAAGGAGATTGTGATGACAGACTCTATGATGGCTTTGTCAAACTCAACCAGCAGTTCTTGAGGCAGGTTGAACTTCTTCAGCTGATGCAAGAAAAATACATCTTCTGTGGGTCCTTCTTTGTGATGGACATAATGCCCCACTTCAAACCCATGATTATTGTAGTTCCAAAGAACTTGAAGGACCCCACAGCCATTACAGTCTTGTTGAGGATGGTGAGCATTGACAGACATGGAGAGTTTCTTCTGAATTTCACTGATTTACTAAGCTCCAGCAATGAGCTGTAATGTCCTGCAGTTGGTGGATGGTTTAAAGAATCCACCATATGTGTGTGGCATGGAGTCACTGGCTTTGCTTGTGCACATCTGGTTCTGTCGGTAACTGGTGGTTTTACTCTAATGGTCTCCCTGACTATTTCAAATAATCTCTGGCACTGCCTGGTTTTTGTTCTCTAGGGCAGGAGACTGTCCTGCTTTTCTGTCCCATTTTAAGGTATGATAATGTGTGGGGCCTGCTTGTAAACCTAGACAGTAAATCTGCCAGTGTTAAATCAACACTATTAGCGTTAAATTAACACTGAGAGTGTTACATTTTGACACCCTCAGTGTTAATTTAACTCTAATAGTGTTGATTTAACACTGGCAAATTTACTGTGTATAACTCCTGATAGGATTTCACATATGGCAAGTTATCCACAATGGAGCAATCTGCACACCATTCTTTTCATCCCTGGTCATGGCAGGAGGTGTTTTAGATTTTTTTACTATGTACTGTTTTGCTGCTGTCCTATATGTATTTGAACCATTCCTTGTGGTTGATGTTACTAGGAATTCTCTAAAACATTGACACAATCCAGGGATGGTTCTCATCAGCTTAAAATACTTTCTAACATTCTGCTGGCAAGTAAAGTTGCTATAATATTTTATTATTTTTATAGCTCAGAGCAAGTTATACTAAAATGCACTCAGTAGTGGAGATTAAAAAAAGACCTGCATGTGGGCTATGAGACATCTTGGTGATGTATTTTGACAAAAAGGACTGGACTAATTTGGTTCACTGTTGAGTTGTAGTGTTTTGTTAGCAATGTTAGACTCACATCTCCAGTTTTAACTAAAAACAACCACAACAACAAAAAAATGCAGGTTTCTTTGCTGAAACAATACACTGAGATATGATTTCTTGCCAGTAAATTAAATGTTTTACTAATGTGACATACACAAAATTGACAAAACAATTATGACACCTTCTAATTGATTCTTTCTTCTAAAATCAAGGTGTTTTTGTTGGAGTGACTATATTGTCCAGGGAAGCCTTTCTACTAGATTTTGGAGCATTGCTGTGTGGATTTGATAGCATTCAGTGAGTGTTAGTGAGGTTAGGAAGTTAGATGATCACCCCACCTCACCAACTCATCTAAAAAATACTGGATGGAGCATGATTATAGTTCCATTTACAATGAAATAACACTCCAAGTTCCATTTACCTTGCATTAGATCTACCCCTGTTCTCATACATTGAGGGATATGTAGTGTATGTGAGCAATACAGCTTTCAGTAAAGCAAACTCCACCAGCTTACCACACATACAAACACATACACACACATATACACAAACAAGAGTGTGTTATTAATGTCAACAACCATCCCAATCCCAGTTATCAGCAAACTGACTGTTTGCGTTAGCTGAGGAGCTGTCACACAACGAAAATCCATACTCGATTTGCTTGATTCTAATCACCTCGCCTCTCATCCGTTCCGACTCCGGCTGAGTGCCGAGTGTAGACCAGCCTGGCTCTATAGAAAAAGGGCCAAGCGCTGAGAAAACTGTTTATCTGCACTCAGGAAAAGAAAACTTGTTATTCCGACACTGGGTTCCTAGTCGTTTAGTCAATGAGCACTATCAGATCCACCTGTGTGATGTCCTTTAGAGGCAGAAAAACATGGCCTTTGCAAGGGTGCATCTTCATTTGTTGGCTGTCTTTCAGCACAGACAGGAAAGGTCAGAGCAGAGGACTATAAAGACACTGGTTTGAAGAAATGAGAAACACAACAGGGGGGCACCTGGCTTGGTCTCTGTGAACCTTATCATCTCTCAAATTGAGAAAAAGTGTTCACACAGACAAAATGTCAGGATACATATGCTGTATGTATAATACATATGTAACTTCCTACCACTTTAAGACTGCAAAATGGATCTTGACTTCAAATAAAATTAAATCATGTTTATTTTCACATTTACATGGGTGTGCAGGAGAGTCAAAATTGTAGGTGTGTTGGCCTTGGCAACACTTAAATACAACAAATATACATGCAAAATACAAAATGTATAGACACAAAAAACACTAAATATATTATTTATCCAATTTAATTTCAGTTCAGTTTAACAAAAGACTTTTTTTATGCACAAAGAAACAGACAGTTGCTCAATACAATGAATTAAATACTCTGGATTAAATGTTATAAAAGCAGTAAAAAAGAAAGAAAAAGATATGCATACAAAAAATAAAAATAACATACAGTATATACAGTAAATCTGCCAGTGTTAAATCAACACTATTAGAGTTAAATTAACACTGAGAGTGTCAAAATGTAACACTCTCAGTGTTAATTGAACTCTAATAGTGTTGATTTAACACTGGCAGATTTACTGTGTATACACTGCCCATCCAAAAAAGGTCATCACCTGGATTTAACTAAGCAATTATATAAGAGCCCCCCCATTGGATAATTACTGCATGGGTGACTATGTTTCAGCAGGCAACAATTTATTTAACCCTAACTAATGCAGTGAGTAGCTTCTCATTTGTTAAACAACCAGGGCAAAAGACACATCCTGTAGTAGTGAAAAAGATGTTAGTCTGTGTTCAAAGGGTCAAATTATTTGGATCAAACAGAGAAAACATCTAAGGACGTGCTGAAACTCCTAAAATCAGGTTAAGAACTCTCCAACACAGTATTAAGAAGTGGAAGAACAGTGAAGAAACATCATCTTCATGGAAGGAACATGGTCAGAAAAAAATCTTGAATGATCGTGATTGGCGATCACTTAAACGTTTGGTTAATTTAAATAATAGAAAAACAGTATAACTCAGTGATATGTTTAACAGTGAAAGTAAGAGAATTTCCACACACATGGTGTGAAGGGAACTCAAGGGATTGGAACTAAACATATGTGTAATCTTAAGACAACCATTTATCACTGAGGCTAACTGGCAAAAATGGCTTTAATTTGCTAGTGAGCATAAAAAATGGAGTCTGGAGCAATGAAAGAAGGTCATGTGGTCTGATGAGTCCATATTTACCCTATTCCAGAGTGATGGGTGCATTATGGTAAGAAGAGAGGTGGCTGAAGTGATGCACTCTCCATGCCTAGTACCTACTGTATAAGCCTGTGGGGACAGTGCTGTGATCTGGGGTTGCTGCAGTTGGTCAGGTATAGGTTCAGCAATGTTATGTGCTCAAAGAATGAGGTCAGGTGAATATACTCCCTATTTAAATGTGTGCAAACATTTGTATGTAATGTTTAATACCCATTTCATCTCATGGCATGTGTGGGGACTGGTGACCAAACTAATTATCAAATCTTTATGTCAGTAGACTTTGAGGTGATGTGGTGGTTAGAGGGTCATTGGATGTGTGCCCTGATGGCCCAGGGGTAGAAACTGGTGCTCCTTGATTTCACAAACCTGTATTGTCTGCCAGTTGGTAGAAGTACGAAGAAGTTGTGCTGAGGATGAGCTTTATCGTTTATGATATTGTGAGCCATCCTGAGTACTGTGGAGTAGTACATGTCTTCTAGTGGAGAGAGGACCACCACTCAGATTCTTTGGACTATCTTGACCATTCTGTGTAGACAAGTGTGGTCCTTGGTGGAGCCATTTCCAAACCAGACTGTGATCGAGCTGGTGAGAAAGGTTTCAGTGATGCATCTGTAAAAGGTCTGCAGAATTTTTGATGGCATTTCAGTTTTCTTAAGTCTTCACAGATATATACACTATATATATA
>BRDA01086872.1:0-12215 GCA_036984385.1 Crenuchus spilurus
GTCTGTTCCATTTGTACAACAGCAGGTAAAATTGATTCACAGTCAGTGTTGCTTCCTAACTGGACAGGTTGGTTTCACAGAAGTGTGGTTGACTTAGAGTTACTTTGTGTTCTTTAAGTGTTCCCTTTATTTTTTTGAGCAGTGTATATATACACACACGTGTTACATGCCCATCTCCTTCTAGCAACATTTAGACTCTGTTAAAGTGAAAAGTTGTCTAAATAGGATTTCTATGCTAAACAAGTTAATGAAATGGGAATTCTAATTCCAACTTTTTCCTTCATGATGAATTTTCATTGTTTTTTGTGAAGTGGTGGTCTTTACTTTCTTTGTACTGATATGAACTAAAATGAACAGTGAACTCGAGTGTGGATATGTAATTGTGAAAAGTAGTGCTTAAGTTGTCTTTGGGGACTATTTTGACACTACCTGCATGTATCTCTCTGACATGACAATGTTAAGGTAGTTTTCAGAGGCATTAAACATTTTTAGATTTGCTTCAGTTATAAGCACTATGAACAATATGGACTCTTAATTTGACATTAAACCACTCTGAATTTCACTCATTCAAATTCTGGTCATGCTGCTTGCCATCGACAGCTGGGGCTTAAAAGAGCAAAATTGGCCATGCTCTCCCCCACCCAATCACCACTACTTGTGATTATCTTCTGGCTCAAGCCAATCAATCAGAGCTGGGATTCCTGCACTTTCCTCCAAGCGTTTTGGCTGCCCAGCATTGATGTATCAGCAGCAGTTGGAAGAGAGGTGCTAGTCTTCACCCTCCTAGAGTCAGGGACATTACAAGTGAATGGGAGAGTCTGAGCGGATGGGCGGGTGGGTTGATTGACTACCACTACACTGGGAGAGAAAATTGGGTTAAATAGTAAAACAAAAACCAATGCATTTGTTTTGTGAAATGCCCCTTTATCATAGGGTTAATCACAAAATGCATTCTGGCATACAAGCAGCCTACAAGTCTATCATCTTATCAGTAGTGCCGCCAATAGTAGCAAACAAGATCACTCCCTGCTGTCAGAGATCTAATCATGACGAAGAAAAACACATAGGTAAATAAAAATACATAAAGATTTTTAATAACTTCAGTCAAAAGCAAATGGCCCAAACAGAGCTTTAAAAAACAGCATTCAAAATATATTTTCCACACTGTCAGGAAGTTAAACTGGACATAGGAAACTGGTAATGTATTTGTAAGATAAATCCAGTTAACAATGCAACTAGGCTTGCATACCTCTGTTTCTGGATTTTTTTTTTGTTTCCTCTTTGACTTGTATTCCACCCCTCATTCAACTCATTATTTAGATGGTGCAGAAATCCTAGTTTATTTGGAGTAGACGTGTTAAATTACATCTGCAACTGAACTTAGAATTAAGCTGTTCACATGGGAACAGTTGGTCAAGTCTGAATAATGCAAAATCAAACATCTAGCAAACCATTCATTGTCCTAAATTTTGCTTTTCTTCATCATACGTAACATTACAGCTTTCAACAACAATTATGGTAACACTTGGAATCAAGTGCCCTCGCTTATAGAGGCCCTATTGCTTAATAAGGCATCTAAAACATTTAAAGCCAATCAAAAATACAGCAAATCTGATTTAAAATTTAATCTTTTTAAAATTCACACTCACGGATCTTGTTTTGAAAATAATAATAAAATATTCAGTTATATCCCCTGGTTGCAGGAACACAAATACTCAGTCAAATAGCTGCACAAAGAGAACAAATGTGCCCAAATATTTTTGGAAGACCTCAGTTATAGGCGTCAGCCTCCACAGCCATACTGTTCAATCATCTTTTCTGCTACCACTGGCAGGATTAGATGGGAGATTCTGCTCCAAAGCCCACTCAGCTTATCTACATCCATTTGATTAAATGCAGAGGTCCTGTTAGAAGAGACAAACTTATTCTTCAGATACTCCTGCACCTGCTCTTCCAGCTCACTCAAACTTACGCCAGAATGAAGGTCAGCCTCAGGCAGCAGCACAGTGAAAGACAAGAAGACGTTTTTATAAGCGGCATTCTCGTGGTCACAGTAACGGTAGAATATCAATGTGGACCCAGGGGGAAGCTCCTCAAAGCGATGAATAACTGCAGCTTGCTGACCATTATCAAAGGCCTCTTGGAGTGCTTTATCAATGTCTAGTTTGACTTGGTCACTATCCTGAAGTGCTTTGCTGGCTCCATCAATCTCCACAATGGAGCTGTTCAGTGCAGTGGAAAAAGCTGTAGCTAAACGTTGAGCTAAACAGCCCAGTGTCTTCTCGGCCCCATGACCAGCAGTCAAGATCATACTTACTGGCTCACTAGGGTCAGTCAGATTGAGGTGCCGTTTAAGATGGATCTCAGTCCTCTTCCACAGCGTTGAGCGCTGACTTGGGAATGAAGTCTTTAATGCAGCTAATTGGGCTTCAAAATTTGCATGAGACACCATCCTGTCTTGGTGGTGTGTTGTTCTGGTGGGAAAGCATGAAGCTGGAAGATGCTGATAACCCACTAAGCCTAAAGCAAGAGAGGCCAACAAGAAAAATGCCCACATATACCAAACATACCCTGTGAAGCAAAACACAACCAGTTACTATGTCATCAACCACCACCTAGAAGAAAATTGTTAGATAATAGTTCGAAAATTATTGTTAAAAAATTGTTAGATTACCTCTTGAGTAGCTTGCAGAAGTTGCTTTTGTGGTGACCGGCTTCTTTAATTCTTTAGGAGAAAAATAATGATCAAATGTTAAAGGTTTGTTACAGACCCTCCCACCACATTTATAGATTTACAGTTTATTTCATTTTTAAGCTTCAGCTGAAAGATAAAATGAAAAATAGGAGAACATTCCAATTATTTGGGGGTGGGGGGAGAGGGGTATTCATTTTGGCATTTAGAAAACTCTCATGCAGAGTGACGTAAAGAACAATCGACTCATCTATTCTAAAAAAACCTAACACGTATTTTGAAACTGTCATTTAAATAGCATCTATGTACAGCTGAATGTGTGGAAAAGAATTTGAACTTCATTATTCTGGATACAGGACTAGACAAAAGAACAGATGTTGTCTACTGGTTAGCATCACTTCATACTGTGAAAAAGTTCATTTTAATTCGTAATTTAATTAAAAAAGACAGACTGTCATATACTTTATATTCATTTCATAAAAAATGACATTTTAATTCTTTTTTGTTTTGATGTTGATTCTGTTTGAATAGTAAGTTACTCAAACTTAACATGAAATATTCTAATAACTTGAGATTGTGCAGTTCTGATTTTCATGCACTATGTGTGAAGTGAAGGTAACACAGGAATTTTATCTTTACATTTTACCCAAACGTGAAGGAAACTCACACATTTGTGAACACAAAGTATACTTGGGCAGCCCTATCCATAGCACCTCGTCAGCAACTGGGGGTTAAATGCCTTGTTCAAGGGCACTTCAGTACAGGGGATTGAACCAGTTATACCTGTAGTTAAGGCTGCTTCTTTAACTACAAGCCCATGGTTGCCCACAACACAGCATAAAGGAACCGTATCAAACAGACAACCTTGGTGTCGTTAACACCACGCTTTCAACTAACCATCCATGAGGCCATACTTACTAACAGCAAAACAAAAAAAGATAACTCTACATGTAATGACCATAAAATATCTTTACCTTTTTGAGTTTGAAAACAACAATAAACAACATCAGCAGGCAAATGCTGTCTGAGCTCTTGCTCTGATTTCTGTCAACAAATGTGGCATTGCCAGACATGAAACTGCATCTCAGTGATAGGATACTGCCTTCTCAGCTGACTCCACGACTCAGGAACCTGAACATACTATTTTTTTTAATATGACAAGGCTCCCTATGATAGTAAGCGCAGAAAAAAATATGTTTTCAATACCTGTACTTTTGTGTTGCATGGGTTGTTTTTTAGCAGGAATGACATTTGACTGTTGAATGCGTGCATCACCTTCTGAGCATGCATATCTGGCCATGCTCGGAATACTAGAATTAGAAACACCTAAAATAAAAATAAGAATGCTGAGGAGACATTAAAACATTTACAAAAGCCCTGCATAAAATGCAGCTACATGTCCTAAAAACAAGGTAAGTCTGTGTCTAGTCAAAAAGAGTCCTGAAGATGTGCTGCTGCTGCAAAACCCCAAACAGTTAATTACACAAAACGTTTTATGAGCAAATATTACACCTTTCAAGAAAAAACATATGATAATTTTACATTTCAGGCATTTGTTTTAGACAGCAGAACGTCCCCCATACTATTTGTGCCTCAAAAAGAATAATTCTAACCTCTGGCTTTCTGCTCCATTTTGTCTCTGTACTGTCTGATGCTGCTCCTCACTGTCAAAACCTCTGGCCTGTTCTCAACTGGTATGAAGTGGATTGTTCGAGAAGCTTCTGTGGAGAACATCAAATGATCACAAACAAAATTTTATTATTTAATGGAAATGTCCTTTTGCAATAGGGAATCATTAGAATCAAACTTCACAAATAATATTCAGAAAGATACATTTCATAAACATCTCTACACATGCTAACAAACCTCTTGATGAAGTCTGAGAACCACAAGTCGTTTCTTGGTCCCCTTTAGCTGTGGGTGCCTTTGGCTGGCACTCTTGCATCCTTTGCTTTCGCAAGAAAATCCTGAGCTGTTCCGTTTCCAGATTCCCAACATGTACAGTTCTGATGACACTTTTCTCGTCAATGAGAGGTTTTGCTGTCAAAAATAGAAACAACTTTGACTTAATATAAAATTCTCCAACAGATGGTTCAGAATGAAAGAATCAATATGAAAATGTGAGATCTTACTTGTCTTGGCCATCATCTCGCAAGTTTCACTTTCATCCTCTGAGCTCATGTCTTGGTCAGAATGTTCAGCTTCATCCATTTCCACTGTGACATTTGTATCCCCTTTTTCATGTCCATCTTCTACGTCCCCTGCCATCTGTAGCCTGGGCGCCTTGTTCTTTGATCCTGTTTCTAAATAATACGTTTTACATTACTGGAAAACACTCTGGGTTGTCATAACAAAAGGAGCTACTTCATGACATTTTTGTTGCCTTATATGATAACAAAACTCAAAATGATGTACAGAAAAAATTAAGAGATCGCTGGACATGTTCAGAATCTCTGTCTTTACTATTTGTAGGGGTCTGTTTGAGAAAAACTAACATTTTTGGTTTATTCTATGAATTAATTACAACATTTTAATTGGCATTTAAATATGCTCATTCAAAGTATTGACTATTTTACTAAAAAACAGACTGGTCAAAATAACCAAAAATGTTTTCAGACCTCCAATGCAAAGAACTCATTCATATTCACTTTTCAGTAACACAATACCAACATTTTAACTTATGAACTCATTTCATGCAATAAGCCCGATCATGCTTTCCACCAGTCTCTCTGTCTGTTGTTGTGATGAGGAATGTTATTCTGTTTCATGTCTCAATACACCAGAAAGAAACTATGAATTGCAGAGCAGCCAGCAGAGGCTGATTCACATGAGGATTGTTTTTTTTAAAGAAAGGATAGGCTGTATAGATATGAGGCTCCTGTAGTAAACATTTAAGCAGCTCAGGTTTGTTTTATGGCTTGTGATCATCCACCTTTCTCTTGATCACATTTCAGAGGTTTCCAAAGGACTTCAGGTGTGGAATTTCTTTTCTGAGCCAAATCTTTCATGAAAACGTGTATTGTAACAGGCTTACCTCTAAAAACCTTCACTTAAAATTAATAAAGAATTCTAGCACCTGATTTTTTCCCATTGTTAAATGAATTGCTAAGTCATTGTTTTGAGATTAAATTATATTGATGAATGAATCAATGTTACACTTATATAGCGCCTTTCAAGATACCCAAGTACGCTTTACAATCAACACATAGTATCTTAAAATAATGACTTAGCAATTCAGTTAATGATTAAAATTAATTGATTAAACAATTACTTAAGTAATTAATTACTTAAAGTGGCAGGAACCTACTTCAATGCTTTTTCTTACCTTCATTAGCAGAGTTGTGCTTTTCTTCAGACTCTTTAACTGCAGAACCTCCATCCTTCTTCACTTCTCTTCTCCTCTTCAGTGCGCTTCTGGCTTTCACATCAACTCCCAACACAGCAGCTAAAGCAGAACAAACCACACTTTACAGCAACAAGCTTCTCTATTTACACCAACAATGTCAGGTTCTCTACCGGAGCCTCAGTCACACTGCAAACTAATCAAAGCGAAAGTAACTACATTAGACAGCTGTGTTTGCTAATGTGTTTTTAGATCATATTCACCTTAATATGATAAAAATACACTATGAATACAATACGATTCATTTGAGACGATGAAGTACTTGCTTAAGATTATCCAACAAAGTCAGCACCACACTGTTGAAAGTTCAAAACAGTTAAGCTAATCTAGCTCGCTAAACTTAATGAAACACTAGCAGTAAACAAACCGTTTTTATGTGCTTGTCTGATGCTTCTTCGTCTCGTTTCAAAATAATCTATTTTAGAATCGCTGGAATCCATGTCTCATATCAAATCACAACAACTTTAATATAAACTTAATCTCCTCGCAAATACACCATCAGTGGAAACGGGAACTAATGGATCCGACGGACACATTTGCGTGAACACCATTTTCCGGAAATAACGGATTTGTCTGAGGTAGATGCCTTGATCACTTGCTGACGACGTAGGAGCGTTAAAATGCATCACTGAGATTGTAACTGATTTATGTGTAAAGCACATTCAGTAGGGATCAATACAATGCAAAAACTAAAACAGCGTACTTTACAGAGTTTTAAAATGCATCATTTTATGTAAACACTTGATTTGGGACACTTCCTGCCTCATACCCTGAGTCGGCAATAATTCTTAGGTTTCAGACATAATTTCCACATGGATGTCGTGTGTGTTATATGAAGTTACAGAGGCTGCATTGATACTTTCTGAATGTGTTTTACAAAAGCCTTTATCTCAGTGCTTCCTTTCTAAGGCACCTACGTATGCAGCAAGGGGTCAAGGCATCTATTTTACAGTGTCGAGCGCCACCAACACATGACAAAGATCATGCGCGTCGAGAAGCTCTACTTAGTGGTGATTTTCAGTAAGCGAGCCTTAGGGCAGGAAACGGGAACAGAGAGAGGAAATTATGTTTTGATCCTGGTGTTCCCATTATAATTACAATGGGGAATTTTTTTTTTTTTTTTGGTATTTGAGTGGATTTGATTTGAGCAATTCTAATAATTTGGATGGAAAACATCATATTTACTTTTATGTTTACAAAATAAAAATAGTACATAAAAAGCTGCCACACTCAAGGAAAGGGGCCACAACTGCTGCATTCCTAATATTAGAGAAAATGTCAGAACATGGGCTATGAAGAAAAATACTATTGTTACTCTGGAAAGTCCTCTTTCCACTGATGGTCTGGGGTGCCATGTCATGCTGGTGTTGGTCCATGAAGTCCAAAGTCAAAATAGCCATCTGCCTGCTGATTTTAAAGCATTTCATCCTTCAATCTGCTGCCACATTTTGTAGCAGGTCCAACTTCATAGTTTGGTGATTTTTCTGATCAAACACACCTAATTCAACTCAGCAATTACCAGATTTAATTGTAGTGTCAGAGCAGAGAAATCATCAAACTGTGCTGGACACCATCCCTCCAGGACTGGAGTTGGACACCTCTGCTTTATAGAAGGACATACCACCTGCCCCAGAGCCACATGGTTTGCTGACCATGGTATTTCTGTGCTTGTTTGGCCAGCCAATTTTCCAGACCTGAACCTCATAGAAAATCTATGGAGCATTGTCAAAAAGATGAGAAATACCAATTGCGGCAATACAAACAAGCTAAAGGCCACCATCAAAACAACCTGGGCTTCAATAACATCTCAGCAGTGCCACAAGCTGATTATCTCCATGCTACACTACACACATTGCAGTCATTCATGAGACTCAACCAAATACTGAGTATATAAATAAACGTCAGAAGTTGGACATGTCTGTACTGTAAAAAAGCTTGAAATATGTGACTGTGTGTAATCAACATAAAATATAACAGTTTAATATTTTAATCAAATTTTGAACAAAAAATGATTTTTTTTCTTTTTCATGATATTATTGCATCTCAAAAGTAAGTAAGTAGTGTGCACAGCAATGTATACATTGGAAAGCATAGGACATAAAAGTAAAATCATGCAGCCACCATCAATTCACTCATAAGAAAATATATATTTTTCAAACTTTATTGACTTCAATTTTTTTTCAATAACAGAGACTGACTTGGAAGAATTAAAACATCCTTTTTTATCAAAGAGGTTATTGTCACAAAGATAATCAGTAATGGAGCTTATGCCATCACTGAACACTTCTGTCATTAGTGGGAAAATATTCAGCAAGCAGGTTTTTTTGCATTTATTTTAAGGCACATAATACCTATAAAGCTGCATTTCATAATTTGCCTTATAAAAGTGAAATCATGTTCAACAAGCAATCACTGAAAATTCAACATAGACATAATTCTCAATACCTAGCCGAATGAACTAATGGAGATTTTTGACAGCTACATTTACTTTCTAAAAATAATTTATATTACATTTCTTGCTTTACTTGAGAATTAGCCATGCCAGCGTGGTCACTATCACTGTAGGCTGAATTTGTAGCTGAACCTACTGCTATATTAAAATGTTTTTAAGTTGATAATACCAATTTACAATTTGATTTAAAGCTCAATATGGCCTTATGCAAAGGAAGACATGTGTATGTTGTTGTAATATTGCTTATTTTCATAAATTAACTAAGCTCAAAAGCCAGTCTCTCTCACACACAAAGTGTAGTGTCAGGGTGAGGCCTGCAAATCATTAAAAGAGAAGGCAAAACAGCAGATTCCTTAAGTATTTTAACCAAAAACTATGATTTTAGCTACAAAGCAAGGTCACCCTAATTCTCCACAGCCGTGCCGTTCAATCATCACTTCTGCTGCTACTGGCAGGATGAGGTGGGAGATTCTACTCCAAAGCCCACTCAGTTTATCTACATCCATCTGGTTAAACATGGTAGTCCTTTCAGAGGAGACAAACTTCTCTTTTAAATAGTCCTGGACCATCTCCTCCACCATCCCCAAGCTAATGGAAGGTGGAACCTCCAACTCTTCCTCCAGCAGAACAGTAAAAGCTAAAAAGACGTTCTTATAAGCAGCGTTCTCGTGGTCACAATAGCGGTAGAAGATCAGTGTGGATCCAGGAGGAAGCTCCTCAAAGCGATGGATAACAGCAGCTTGTTTACCGCCATCAAAGGCCTCTCTCAAAGTTTTATCAATGTCCAGTTTGACCTGATCACTATCCTGAGCTGTTTTGTTAATTCCATAAATATCCAGCGTGGAAGCATTCAGGGCAGTGGAAAAGGCTGCAGCTAATCGCTGAGCTAAGCAGCCCAGTGTCTTCTCAGCCCCATGACCAGCGGTTAAAATGAGGCTCACTGGCTCGCTTGGATGGTTTATCTGGAGGTGTCTCTGGAGATGGATCCTGCTTCTCCTCCATAGTTCTTTATGCTGGTTGGGGAAGCTGGACTGAACCTTGTCCATTTCTTGACGGAACACATCCAACAGGTTGAACTCTTTCTTTGCTGGTTGGGGGTCAGTTTTCCATAACCAAAATACAACAGCAGCAATCACAGCAATAAGCACGGCCAAGAATATGAGGGTTCCTGTAAAAGAGGAACACAATATGAGCATGTTACTTTTAAGTTTTACCTCTTATTATGCAAGACTGGATAATTGAGGACAAGACTCGAACACAGTTTACTGGCAGATAATATGGGGTGTTGAATCAAGTGAGCACATCTGAGAGCAGGAATATCACCAACTGTGCAAAAATCCAACCCTCCATGAAGCGATACTCCACCACTGTTTAAAAAGACTAGTGAGTGTCCTGCTTTACAGATAGAGGTGGGAGGCATGGCAAAAAAAAAAATATTTAAATACCACAATACTTTAAGAAATTTTCACAACATACAGTGGAACCTCAGGTATCATTTGCCCTGGTAATTGTACAATTCAGTTATCATCAACTTTTTAAAGCTGGGTCCAAAAACAAATAGGACCCAAGAATCAGTGTTCACTGTTGTTCATAATTAATTGAAAAAAAAATTCACAATCATTTTTGGAGAGTACATTTTCAGACATCTGATCAATTGTAACTGTTGTAAGAAAAAATATATAAATAAATAAAAATATTAATTTTTATTCAATATTTGATATACTGTGTTGCACAAACAGAACTAATTTGGTTCTATTTATAATAAAACATAGTTGGTCAGTGTTCTATGTGTACTGATGATATACATTATATGTTCAGAATATTGTGACAATCATGGTAACAACATATTTTGTATAATACATACTTTGCCTCGGGATACCTTCAATCATCTAGTACAGTTCATGCCACAATGTCTTGCTAGTGTCGTCTGAGCCAAGTGTGATTATTCCCAGTTTTAGGCAGGTGGTACTAATATTCTGATATGACTGTATTCTGATGCTGAATTTTATAAATCCATTTACAGTATGTGTCAATGTCAAAGGCAGTACTTACTGGGGTTCAAAATGTCTTGAGCCTCTGGAGGAGTTGGGCTTGGCTCTTCAGAGTAATGAGCGTCACCTTCACCATGATGTTCTTCAGTAGGTCTTTTATGTTCTTTCTTTAATGAACTTCTCCTTTCTGTGCATATAGTTTTGATGAGATCTGAAACACCCAAAGGGCACAGTTATTTTCATGTAGACTAATATATGCAACCAACTAGCTAACTAACTCAGATTTAACAGCAATCCCACAAAGCATGATCAGGCCTGTTTAAGCATAAAGGGATTCTGATGTGTGTTATTATTTTAAAGATAAAATAAAATGCTCCTGCTCTTTGAAAGACTGTGATTATGAAACATTGTTTAATACAAACACATTACCTTCATCATATTGACGAGAAGGCTCGGATGAGGCTAGAAAAAAAAAATCACATTATTTTTGGAATTTGAATAGTTATCAAAACTTTATTAAAATGTTATGAAAGATAATGATAAACTACACTAAACAATAGTTACCTCTTACAACTTCCTCTGGTGTGATCTTTGGGTGCGGGGAAAGGTCAGCCATAGGGTGCAGGTTCTCTTTATTGTCTTTGATGTAGATGATAAGAACATAGACAGTTAAAAAATAAACAAATATTTTTTTAAATCAATCTTTCATTCATTTTCTGCATAATTTATGTTAAAGAAACTATCTGCTGTAGAACAGGAAATGGAAAAAGGAAGCAAGAACACTTTCGCTACAGTGACAAATTTGACCTCCATGTTTTTCCCATCCATGCAGTAAATAAAAAACACCCACTAGTGAGCACACACACCAGGGGGCAGTAAGCACACAAATGCTGGGAGCGGTGGGCTGCCATAGGGAGCAGTTAGAGGTTCAGGTGCATCAGCCATTTCCTGCTGGTTCAGCAAATCAAACTGGTAACCATTTGGTCCCAAGCCCACTTCTCCAACCTTTAGACCACTGCTGCCCCCAAATATGTAGATTTTAACTGAACGTGCATCTATCCCATGTGCCCCAGTGACAGAATTTTAACACTATGAACTTACTCGGACAGGCAGCTCACATCAGATTTTTTTCTGAACAGCAAAAGTGAAAATGACTCACCAATGTGGCCTCTGCATTTAACCCACCCATGCAGTGAAACACACATACATAAACTAGTGAACACACATTATGAGGCTCACTAAGCTCTCTTGCCCAGAGTGGTGGGCAGCTCTATGCATGGTGCCCAGGTAAGACCTCTAATGCAGTAAATGCATCAGTTGTTGCTTCACTCTTAAACCACTGCTCATTAATGTTGGGATAGTGTGCTGGTGTAATACAGCATAAAACCAAACTGAACAACTAAAATCTCACCTTTTTCATTGGCTTCATTTTTATCAAAATCCTCTTCTTCCTCTGCAGACTGAACATCACATTCTTCTCCATCTGTCAACATGCATAAATGTAAAGTTTTATTATTACTACTGTGATTGGAAGGTAAATGAGGGTGTGATTGAGGTATGTGAAGTAAAGGCATAATGTGTTATCTCGTATTCAATGAAAAAATGATGCATTGTTAGGTACCTTCTTCAGTATCCTTCAGGTTTTCCACTCTTTCCTCATCATCTTTTGGATCTTTA
>BRDA01086875.1:0-18862 GCA_036984385.1 Crenuchus spilurus
TCTCTCTCTCTCTCTCTCTCTCTCTCTCTCTCTCTCTCTCACTCTCTCTCGTAAATAAGTCAACCAAACATCTGCACATTTTAATACACACTTATTCTTTATTAACTGAATGTAACATTTTGGGAAAGAAGAGCATAAACTGAGGCACAATTATGGCTCAATCGGTATATTTTTATACATTTTTTACATATACATACATGGTGCTTGAAAGTTTGTGAACCATTTAGAATTATCTTTATTTCTGCATAAATATGACCTTAAACATCATCAGATGTTCACACAAGTCATAAAAGTAGATAACGAGAACAAATGTTAAACAAATGAGAGAAAAATATTATACTTGCTCATTTATTTATTGAGGAAAATGATCCAATATGACATATTTGTGAAAAGCAAAAGTATGTGAACCTTTGCTTTCAGTATCTGGTGTGACCCCGCTTTGCAGCAATAACTGCAACTAAACGTTTCCGGTAACTGTTCTTTAAACATTCTTTGGTAGAACGACTTGTGTGCTTAGGGTTGTTGTCTTGCTGCATGACCCACCTTCTCTTGAGATTCAGTTCATGGACAGATGTCCTGACATTTTCTTTAGAATTCTCTGATATAATTCACAATTCATTGTTCCATCAATGGTGGCAAGCTGTCCTGGCCCAGAGTCAGCAAAACAGGCCCAAACCATGATACTACCACCACCATGTTTCACAGATGGGATAAGGTTCTTATGCTGGAATGCAGTGTTTTCCTTTCTCCAAACATAACACTTTTCATTTAAACCTAAAAGTTCTATTTTGGTCTCATCTGTCCACAAAACATTCTTGCAATAGTCTTCTGACTTGTCCACGTGATTTTTAGCAAACTGCAGATGAGCAGAAATGTTCTTTTTGGAGAGCAGGGACTTTCTAATTGCAACCCTGCCATGCACACCACTGTTGTTCAGTGTTCTTCTGATGGTGGACTCATGAACATTAACATTATCCAATGTGAGAGAGGCCTTCAGTTGTTTAGAAGTTACCCTGGGGTCCTTTGTGACCTGGCTGACTATTACACGCCTTGCTCTTGGACTGATCTTTGTTGGTTGATCACTCCTGAGGAGGGTAACAGTGGTTTTGAATTTCCTCCATTTGTACTAAATCTGTCTGACTGTGGATTGGTGGAGTCGAAACTCTTTAGTGATGGTTTTGTAAGCTTTTCCAGCCTGATGAGCATCAACAACTCTTTTTTTGAGGTCATGATACACTTCCACAAACGTGCATTGTGAAGTGCAGACTTTGATCCCTGTTCAGGTCCCTGTGCCCACTCACACCTGACTGTCATCCCATTGATTGAAAACACCTGACTCTAATTTCACCTTCAAATTAACTGCTAATGCTAAATAAATACATATCCAAATACATGCATATATACATTCATATGTATGAATAACATTTCTCTCTCTCTCTCTCTCTCTCTCTCTCTCTCTCTCCATCTCTTTCTCTCTTTCTCAGTTATAAAAGAAGCAAGGCCAAGTCGAGGACCAAACGGCTGCGTATTTCGTTATCAGAGGTTGTGTTGTTGTGGCAAATCAGCATTTATGAACTCATGTTGTGGCTTCAGAGCTCAGTGTTAGGCAACTGGATCGACTCCATACTCAGCTATTTACCTTACGCACACTGAGTGACCCAAAACAAGGAACAGTCCACTGCCTGTCTGCCTCTGTTGTGTGCAGACTGTACCAGTAGAACTTGGGTAAGGACAAATGAGAGATGAGAACTATTCTTCTATCATGTGATATGAAATATGTCTGTATATACAGTAACAGTGTGTCAGTAATCCTAAAAGAACATAGCCACTAGTGTATGTACAATATTAAGAAGGGAACATAAGTACATGATTGCAACATGGCACGACGACTCCTCGCATGTTTACTCTTATAACGGAGTGCAAGATGCACAAGATTTACAGTACTGTGTGTATTTGTATGCATTATTTCACAAGTGTCAAGAGATTTTGTCCTCTTAATTCTGTGGCCGAAAACTCTTCCGTTCTCATTCCTTCATTCTTCTTTCTCTTTTCTTTCCACTGCTCTGCCTTTTACAGACCACAGCACAGTATTTAAAACCCACCTTTAAATGATGGTGGCTTTTCTGAAATGATGCATGTGAAGGCTACTGTTTCCATGAAGTATGGTTTCTTTAAGTTGAACCTCCACATAAATAAACATTTCTACAAAGTCTTACAGTTAAAGGTTCAGTTTTGAGTTTATGTTTTAGGAAAAAGTTCATAAGAATAAAATATTTACATCAAAAAAGTGGAAAAAGTTCTAATTTAATACAAGAATGGTAAACGGTCTTATATGTCATATTCATTACACATAAAGTGACATATTTCAAGCCTTTGATCACAGGAGCTCATGAGTTGGCTGGCCAGTCCATCTCTCCATCCATTATCCCACCTGCTTAATCCTTATCAAAGTTGTGGTTAGTCCCCTACCCTCTCACTGGGCACAGGGCAGGGCATTACACTATCCCAAGTAAGCCCAGGACAGGGCGGCTAGCCAGTCAAGCACAGTAATATCATGGTTAGCAAACCAGTATATAGTCGTGATGAAGTCCTGCTGGAAAAGGAAATGGGCATCTCCATAAAGTTTGTGAGCAGATGGAAGCATGAAGTGCTCTAAAATTTCCTGTCAGTGAACCAATACCAGCAGGTGACATGGCACCTCAAACCATCACATGAACTTCACACTGGACTACAAACACCTTGGATTCTGTGTCTCATCTTCCTCCTCGCTCTAAGAGCTTAATTTACAAATGAAATGCTAAACTGACTTTGGAGCACTGAGTAACAGTTCAGTTCTGGTTCGGCTTAGTCCAGGTAAGACACTGATGTTGTCTCTAGTTCAGGAGTGTTGATATTATTAATGTTCCAGCTGTAGCTCTGAGAGATACACAGTATTTATAACTGCAAATGAAATAATCTAATAATTATAGATTATGAATTTTTGTGAGCGATATGCCATACTGATCAAGAGTAAACCAAAAAAAAATGTCACAAATATAGGAATGTTTACCTTTATGAATTAAATTGTGAATAAAATTGAATCTTTTTCACAATATTGTTTTTGATGCATGACTGTATATAATGTCTTTCATACAGATCTTCACACTTCGTCATCCCATCCAATGAGACAGTCCTTAAGTTGCTCTTCTGTGAATCTGTTTGCCACCTTTATTTTGAAGTGTGAGATATGTAAATCCAGTTATATTTAGTTTGTTTTTATTCAGTTTTTTATTCTCTATCTGTGCAGCTATGGGGGATGTGGAGAGATGTCACCTATAATGTGTTTCATTACAAATAAGAATAAAAGAGAACAATCCTCTTAGGATTTATGGACACACTCTTATGGTGCATTTCTTTTTGCTGACTACAATGCCATTGATCTTAAGTTCCTCTAGTCAGGCGATGAAGTCAAAGCATTGAACTCATTGCTGGCCATAGCTCTGACCTGAGGGTAGCTTTGAATCCATTAAACTCACTCTGTGCTTTTTTTTGGCCTTGATGAGCATCCTCAGGTGAGATCATCTCAGCTGGTCTTTTGGTGAGGGAACTACCTGGCGTCTAGGAAGGCCCAGAAGGCAGCAGAAGGCGGTCAGGGAGTCCAGTGAGGCTTTAAATCCTCCAGAGCAGAGAGCACAGAGCTAGCTCCTGGCATCCAGGCCCTATATGATGGACACAGTTATCTATCTACTCAACAGGTTCCACCACCAAATGGCTTTCCATACAGGCAGAGTGCTGTCTTTGGCCGTGGTGCTGAAATGAAATTGCTGAATCCCAGCTTCACGCTCCACAATAATGTGCCATTTACTGCTTCCATGGTTAATCCTGTCAGGAGCAGCTCTCGGGCAGTGCATTTCCAGGAAACGTTGCGACTGATAATTAATATTTCTGTATGTACTGGATGCACTCAAACTGCATAATTATGTTAATGCATTATTTGTCTTGCTTTGATATTAACTGCACATATTGTGTTTTAATAGCATGCTATTTTAAGGTGCCATTTCCAGGTATTGTCGTGGTCTGAGTGTTGTCACGCTGAGTTAGAAGAGGACACAAGCCGCTCCCTTTTCTTATCGTTCGCTCTCCGTTTCTTAATTAGACTGGACCTCTCTAGGCAGACTCAGAGCCGGCTCTGGGCCAATGTCTGGCCAGAATAAAGAACCCATCCATCTTGATCAAAAAGCCGAAGCTGGCGCTGCCAAATGTAATCATCTAGGTAATGGGCCTGTGGGCTCAGTAGGTACGGGGACAATATGAACACAACCACAGTAGGACATTCTCTCCTCATGGATTACCTCTGACCAGGTCAGCGAACGTCCAACAGCACAAGCACTTCACTTAAGACTGGGTGGTAATGATTTAGACTCAGTTTCTTGCTATTTTGCTAACTTATCATGATAACAGTTGGCATTAATAGTGTTAATGGATGCTTCATGAGCTCTGCTACTCTGTTATGAAAGAGCCTGACATGCACTATTGTGCAAAACTCAGACACTTAAGAGCTGAGGCACTCACTGTTTGAGGCACTTAATTGTTGCTCATCTTGACAATGTGCTTGTGCTTGTAAAACACAATTATGTCATTAGAATGGCCAGAATGTGTTTTGAAAGAAGTAGTTGATATGTTGATAGTTGTCTTAAGAACAAAGCTTGTTTCCAGATGTTCTCTTCAGCCATCACATGGATTTTGTTCTGTTTTCAAACAGACTATGCAATAAAAAATATAATAAACATAACTGATAAAATGGTCTAATTAATTAAAATGACAAACACAATAATATAAACAATCATAATTCTAATTCAAATAATAAAAAGTAAAAAATAAAGAAGATGAAAAATCTTAAATAAATAAGTAAATGATAAAGTACGAAGAAGAATCAAGTAAAACAGTTACAGGTGATGTGGCAACATTTAAACCCCTGGGAGTCTGAGGGTATTTCAGACACGAATGTAGTCTGAATTGCCTTGACCTTTTCATAAATTACACCCATCTAAAAAATGTTTCCAGAGTATTACACAGTCTTTTATTCAGCACAAGCTCAGCAACAACATTGTCAAAACAGTAAGAGTTTAAATAATAAATCTATATTTTGATTAAATCTCTAAATTTTCAGATGTGCTGATATATTGTGTAAAACACACTCCAAACATTTCTAGCCAAGACTTAGAGCTCAGAACTGAAAAAACAGAGGAGTTGGCTACACACTGGTCATTACAGTTTTTAGAAATTGTATGTGGTTTTATTTCTAAAGCTTAACAAACATGAGGTAACACTCTGTTTTCCTCAGCCACTAACCCTACACTGAATTTTATGAGACTCAGGTGAGAGTCCTTTGTTGAATTCACTTTCCACAGATTCACGGCCACTGAAACCCACAAATGCAATGTCTGGAATTACCATGTCATTATCATATGAATGACAGATCACGTCTTTTGGTGGGAAAATATGTGCAGTTGTCTGACTTGCTCTCACAGACGTGTCTCTGCTTATTTAAGCTCCTCTCACAAGAATCTAAAAATATCTTTGAAAAGTAGAGCCTTTAAAGTTTCCAGGGTATGTTTCAGTTTGTTTCTAGGATAAAACCTTGTAGAGTTATATAAGTTATATCAGTGTTTATGCAGAATTTAGGTTTTGTTCCCACAGGTGAGTGCAAGTAGGTAAAGGTAATGTGAAACCCATCCATGCATTGAAACACACATACACATACTAAGGGGCTGAGTACACTACCCGGTGGGCAGCTCGATTCATGAAGCCTGGGGAGCAGTGGTGGGTTAGCTGCTTTGGACCAATGGTTCTTCAGCCATATTCAGGGAATCAAACCAGCAACCAACTGGTCACAAGGTGGGTTCCTTAACCCTATGCCTGATTATAATTAATCAATTAATTAGAAGTGGTCAGAACTTCTATTTTTTTTATCAATACAATTAAAGCTTAGACTCAATATTATTGTCTGCTGCCAATACTGGAATGATATAGATCACATATCCCGCAGTACTAACCACAACTGCTCATAAAGCAGAAGAAGCAGGAAAATAAAACCACTCCTATCAGCATCCTTCTGGTTTATGTAGGATGTAGCACTCTATCAGAACACTAATCCTATCTCAACATGTCTCCTGTTACTGTAGGTAGGAGATGCTGATGCATTTAGTTGTAAAGAGCACATGTGTGCCACATATCATCTGGCCAGCTGCGCTTATCAGGAGCATTATCTCAGGCTTTAGCTGAAGGAGGAGAAAATGCTGGGTGAGTAAATTAAATGCCACAATCCATTGCCCCACATAGCAGAGCTTAATCTCTTCCCCTCAGCTGAATTGAGTAGAAATACACTTTTGGGCCATTACCTGATGCTGCAGCTGGCTTCGGCATACACTGGAAATCTGCTGCGTTTTCATTCAGCGTGAAAGGTGCCCATCATGCTCATTATGGGTTTATTCTGGTACCAGGGACACGTTTTGCATAATTTCATTTAGTTTAGTCAGTTTTAAACCTACTTAGTGAAAGACTCTATTGTAAGAGTACTACCTTATTAAGGATCATATTAAAGGTCCAATATCTCAATGTTTTCTATTTATAATGTGAATTTGATACAATCTTGTCAGTTTTGTAAGTGAAATTAAGTACCACGTATGTTCACCTCTACAGGAAACAAATGAAAAGACTTTCTGCTTTAATGCACAGTTTCTCATTATTTCCACAATTTAACACTTTGGAAAAAAAATAAAATACATAACATTTAAAGTGCCTTAACTTTAGAATGTGCCACATTTTTATTTTTTATGTCAAAGTCAGTAAAGGTGTAAGTGCGTTTTAAAATGAACAAACTGCGAAATCAATAAAACATGGAATTTAACCAAGGGGGTGTTTCACTAAGCAGGATTTCTCATTTTAGCCAGGCAACTTAAAGCCAAAGTCAATCCTATCCTATGGGAAAAGAGCTGGACATTCCTAGTGGACAATCCTCAATGTTGGGACTTAAGCTGTCTGACTTAGAAACCCTGCTGTGTGGAATACACCACAGGGGTGTCTAAACTTTCACATATGTTTTAATAATATACAAACATTGTTTAAAGTCCAGAACATGTGGCTTGGTCCAGACCAAAGTAGCAGATATGAAGTATCCCTCAGACAACAGTCTGGACCAAAAAAAACCCCAAAATTTGGTCTGAACAATAGCAATGCTTTATATCCAGGTGAGCCATGGTTTTGCAGTGTGAAATAGCACTTTTCAATGTTTTGAATTTTGAGTTCGGTTACAGGACATTGAGGCAGGCCACCAGCACCCTTGAAGCAATAGATGCAAAGTCAACTAGAAACATTGGATAAAAATGCAGAAACTTACACCTCATTTATCTGAGAGGGTTAGAAAAAGGATATAACAGGACAAGAAAGCAATTCCTCTGAAGAGAAAGACATTGAAAGGAAAGACATTTAATTCCCTGAGCAATACTGAAGTGTTGAAGTACCCCTGAGCAAGGCACCTAACTCCCAACTGCTCCCCTGGCCCAGCAGATGATGGGGCCACCTCAAATCCCTCCATATGTTGCACTTCCTAAAGATGGTTGATGCCATCAGCAAAAATAATTTATCTACAAATGAGAAGTCATTTATGAGGACCTTGGTAGCATTCACCCCAAAGCTGTCTTCCTCAGCTTCATACATGCATACACATACATACACATTACACTTATATAACGCCTTTTCTAGACACCCAAGGACGCTTTACAATCAACACACTTCATACACACTCCGTGGAGAAGCGGCAGCCCATCGCGCACAGCGTACTCTCAACCAGAAGCGACTGTCCACCTGGAGGACTGCATCGAGCACTAGGGGATCACCCAGAACAGAGTGGCAACCATATCTGGGCATACATACATACATTCATACACACCAGGGTAATTTTAGAGTATCCAATCCACCTGACCTCAATGTTTTTGGACTGTGGGAGGAAACCAGAGTCCCCGGAGGAAACCCACGTGGACACGGGGAGAACATGGAAACTCCGCTCAGATGCGGACTCGAACCCAAGACCTCAGTGCTGAGAGGTGAACGTGCTAACCACTAAGCCACCGTGCCACCCACCTTCACCTGCCACAGAAAACTTCAGAAAGTGGTAAGTAGCTAAATGTTTGCTCACTGCTCATATTTGGACTTGACCAGATCACCAATTTCAGGACCAGAGATCTGTGGACTTCTCCCAGGCTTCTACCACACAGACTTCTGGACTCGCAGACTTTTCTGGATTTCTCCCACACAGACTTCTGGACTCGCAGACTTCTCTGGATTTCTCCCAGACAGACTTCTGGACTCGCAGACTTCTCTGGACTTTTTCCAATAAGACTTCTGTACTCACAGACTTCTCTGTACTTTTCCCAAACAGACTTCTGGACTTCCAGGTTTATCTGGATTTCTCCCATGTGGATTTCTGGACTTCTCCCACACAAACTTCTGGACTCCCAGACTTCTCCCAGGCAGACTTCTGGACTCGCAGACTTCTCTGGATTTCTCCCACATAGACTTCTGGACTGCCAGACTTCTCCCACGCAGACTTCTTAACTCTCAGACTTCTCTAGACTTATCCTAGGGAGACTTCTGGACACCAAGTCTTCTCTGGATTTTTCCAATGCGGACCTCTGAACTTCTCCCTCGCAGAATTCTGGACTCCCAGACTTTTCTGGACTTCTCCAAGGATGACATCTGGATTCACAGACTTCTCTGGACTCACAGACTTCTCTGGATTTCTCCCATGTGGACATTCTGGACTCCCAAACATCTCTGAACTTCTTCCAGTCTTATAAACACAAAAAGCAAGTTGTTCTGGGTCCATAAAACATCTCCATCATGAAAACGAAAGTTTCACTCTCAGGTCCATACAGTTCATTTGTGGGTGCTAAGCTGCTGATGTCACAAATAAACCAACATATTTACACAGCCACAACATTAAAACCACAGACAGATGAAGTGGATGATTATTGTGTTATAATGGCCAGTGTCATGGTGTGGGATATTTTAGGCAGGCAGTCCTTCAAGATGTATTGGAAGCAGGAAAACATTTTATTCTTTTATTAAACATTTTAGACAACGAAGAGCTTATTTAGCAGCAGAAGTCCATCCATATATTGTCTTATCTGCTTCATCCTGATCAGGGTTGTGGTTAGTGCCCTACCCCCTTCACTGGGTGCAGGGCATGGCATTACAGACTATCCTAGCCAAGCCAAGGACAGGGCGCCAATCCATCACTAGGTGCATACCCATACCAGTACAATTTAGAGTAGTCAATTCACCACAGTTTTTGGACTGTGGGAGGAAACCTGAGATCCTGGAGGAAACCCACACAGACACAGGGAGGACACGGAAACTATGCCCAGATGGGAACTTCAGACCTCAGCACTGAGAGCCAAGCATGCTAACCACCAAACCACACTTTGGAAAGTCTACATTACAGACCTCTTTAGAAATAACAGAATGACCCTGTAATCAGTACAAATCCATTTAAGCCCAGTTCAGCCTGTTATAGATTACTAATCATTACTGGAATATAATATTACAGAAGTCTGAAAAAACACACTGAAAGGATCTGGAGAGCATATAATGTATTTTGTGCTTTGGCCATTTTCAGCAAAATACATTTTTAAGATCAAAATTATATTAAAATGATCCCTCTAGCAAAAGATAAACTGGTTTACTCTGTGCTGCGGTCAGTGGAACCTTTCGTGATACAAATCTTTCATTACCATTAATTTAATTAAAAGGATGCTGTGTTCAATATACTTATATTTGTCCAATTTGGAGCAAATAAAAGTGTTTTAGTCATCTATGAGGTCATGAAGGACTGTGAGTCATTTTCTTCTGCTGTTTTGTGTTCATAGATTTCAGATTCTTTATAATTCAATTCCAACATCAGTTGTAGACATCTTGCCGTGAGGATAACCATGTGCCTTCAACTCCAGACCATCTGAAGTCTAATCTAAAATGATGGCTTTACTTTCTCAAATAGTACTGCTGATGATCATTTGGAGAAGGGCAGCTTTCCAAAGATATGCACTGTATCACCTCAGAAAAAAATAAATACATAAATATATGTATATGAGTTGGTCTGTTACAGGAATCATATATAGGTATATTAAGGTGGTAGTAACTTGGCACTGCACAAGGATGATCAGGCTATAAACACCTGTAGGGTGTGTGATATAGGTTCATAGATTGAGAAGATGCATGTCTTGGATGTGTGGAAAATGGATCACAAAGCAGATGATTGTCAAAAAAGAGTGATAACATTTGAGTGCCAAAGACTAGAGTATGAAGGAAGTAGCTGAATTTGCAGGTGTATGGAAGTGTACTGTTGTATTATTTAATTTTTTTTTCATTCTTTTCCCTTTCTTTTCAAATCTAATGCAGTTTTTGCTAAGTTAGCATGTGTTGACTGAGCTTTCTACATGGTATTATAAAATCTTTAACCAGCTTGAACCTTTGGGCACACACTTTAACATGACCAGTTTGAGATAACCTCTCTCAACCTCAGGAGATGGCCAGTCAATATAACTTTATAGCTCCTTCAGGGAGATGTCCAGGGTTGATAGGACCATCTGTTTTGTGAATTGGGGGGGTTCTCTTTAAAAGAGTCTGACAAGCTGAGGATCCTTGGACAATGAAGGGAGAGTTCCGAGGCTGCAGACCTGATCTAACAGAAACTTCATCACACCATCAATAAAGAATTAATTAATAATTTCACTGTCTCCTGACTATCCTTCTGGTGCTGGAAAAAAGATTTACATTAGTATGGCCATAAAGGTCTACACGCAGTGGTAACAATCCCAGTCTACATGACATTTTCCACAGAATTGTGGCAAAAGATGAAACTGATGGGCTGCCTAGAGGTTTCTCAGCTTCACTTCCAGAGAAGAATTACTTCTAGAAGTCAATGCAGGTCCTTCACAAAAAGTTTGACCTGCAGACCATCAACATATGGAGCAGAGTGGTGCAAGAGACCTTCAGCCTTGTGTGCTGTCCACCACAATTCTATAGGAGAATGTCCTGTAGACCTGCTGGTAGACCTGTATGACCATAGACTTACATACACCTGCAAATTCAGCTACTTCCTTCAAACTCTGAGCTTTGGTGTCCAAATCCAAATCAAAATGTAATCAATCAATCAAGTCTTATATGTCTCATTTTAGAAAATAAACTCAAATAGGTTCTTCAGTGCAGATTAAACAAAACAGCTATTCAGAGAAGAGGCCTAAAGACTTCTCCAGCAGGTAAAGCCGGATTCTCCTTTTAGTAGAAGTGTTGTTTTAGTAGGGTTCTTGTTTTAGTGAAGTTTTTGTTTTAGTAATGTTCTTGTTTAAGTAGAGTTCTTGTTTTAGTATGATTCTTGTTTAAGTAGAGTTCTTGATTTAGTAGAGTTCTTATTTCAGATTTTTTGTTTAAAGCAGAGATCTTATTTTAGTGGGGTTTTTTGTTTTAGTAGAGGTGTTGTTTTAGTAGGGTTCTCAGTTCTTGTTTTTGTAGAGTTCTTGTTTTATTGAGGTTCTTTCTATAGTAGGGTTATTGTTTTAGTAGGGTTCTTATTTTAGTAAGGTTCTTGTTTTAGTGGGGTTCTTGTTTAAATAGAGTTCTTGATTTAGTAGAGTTCTTATTTTAGAAGATTTTTTGTTTAAGGAGAGCTTTTGTTTTAGTGGGATTCTTGTTTTAGTAGGTTTATTGTTTTTGTAAAGTTCTTATTTATAGTGAGGAAAATAAGTATTTGAAAACCCTGCGAATTTGCAAGTTCTCCCACTTAGAAATCATGGAGGAGTCTGAAATGTTCGTCTTAGTTGCCTGTCCACTGTGAGAGACATAATCTAAAAGAAAAAATCTGGAAATTACAATGTATGATTTTTTAAATAATTTATTTGTGTGTTACTGCTGCAAATAAGTATTTGAACACCTGCCAATCAGCAAACATTCTGGCCCTCAAAGACCTGTTAGTCCGCCTCTAAAAAGTCCACCTCCACTCCACGTATTATTCTAAATTAGAAGCACCTGTTTGAGGTCGATAGCTGCATAAAGACACCTGCCCACCCCACAAAATCAGTAAGACTCCAACTACTAACATGGATAAGACCAAAGAGCTGTCCAAAAACACCAGAGACAAGATTGTAAACCTACTCAAGGCTGAAAAGGGCTACGGGGCAATTGCCAAGCAGCTTGGTGAAAAAGTATCAACTGTTGGAGCAATTATTAGAAAATGGAAGAAGCTAAACATGACTGTCAATCTCCCTCTGGCTGGGGCTCCATGCAAGATCTCACCTTGTGGTGTATCAATGATCCTAAGAAAGGTGAGGAATCAGCCGAGAACTACACAGGAGGAGCTGGTCAATGACCTGAAGAGAGCTGGCACCACTGTTTCCAAGGTTACTGTATCTAATACACTAAGACGTCATGGTTTAAAGTCATGCATGGCAAGGAAGGATCTCCTGCTTAAATCAGCACATGTCCAGGCCCGTCTTAAGTTTGCCCATGACCATTTGGATGATCCAGAGAAGTCATGGGAGAAAGTGCTGTGGTCAGATGAGACCAAAATAGAACTTTTTGTCTTAATTCCACTCACCATGTTTGGAGGACGAAGAATCATGTTGGAAGCATCATGTATCATGTGAGTAGGAATTGGTCGCGTCCATCACTATGAAGATATCTAGTCAAACGTCTTAGAAGAAAACAACAACCTCTGAACAAAAGTGCACACTGCACAGGAACATTGTGTGCCCCTTTTGACATTTTGAGGTTAGAAACGAGGAAACCCTGGTTTACTGTGAGCACAGCTCCAGATTTAAGTGGAAAGGCAGCCATGAAAGACATTTTTAATCTGCTAATGGAAAATCACATTACATTTTTTCCCTTCAATTTTGCTCTTCTGTGAAGCAATATTATAGACTCCGGCTTGCATAGAGGCTCGGATGGAGGCACTTTTTCTCGCTGTCCACATGTTTGAAAAGTTAAAGCCCAGCATTCGAGACGGAGATTACTTCTCTCCCAGTGAGTAATTTTCCCACGGGATTATGTTCATTTGTCCTTATGTAGCCTCGCCTCCCATGTTCATCATCCATTATTCGCCCCTGACGTGGTTGGTGTGTATTAGCAGGGCTCACTGCAGAGCTAGCTGCTCTGAAAGGTGTTTCAGCTGACTGATGTCTTTGTAACCAGAGAATATGTGAAGTCTCGCTAAGTACATGTTTCATTTAAGAGTACGATGGAGTCTTTTTTAGGCTTTCTTCTCAAATGCTTTTAGTCCTATTATGGAACGATTATGGAATTGGTCAGTATTGTGTAAGTTGAGATGTATAAGGTATAAAGGCTGTTTGTAGGGAAGCTATGGAAATAATTACATAGCTGAACATTTGATCTTTTAAGGCTTTTGCTGCAGTTTCAGACACAAATAGTGTATGAAGTTGGTGTTTTAACATGCAGTTCATCAAAAAATGTGAAACATTCTTTTATTTTTCTTGTATATGAATCTGAAGGAAGATCATGTAACACTTCAGGGTTTGATTTCTACTTTTCCATTCCATGTTTGAAGCATCTGGTTTTGCATGAACGTTCGGGCACCAACTGGACATACATTTATACTTTAAAAAACAGCAGCAGGTGCAATAAACTGCCACAAAATCGGGACAGTTAACAATTATCTGCCAATCTTTGACTCTGCTGGTCAAAGGTTTTAGAACACCTCAATTTTTACAGTTTTTATTAAAATGATTGAATTGAATGTCTCACTGTCTGAAATGAAAGCACAGGAGTTAAATAAGAACTCATGGAATCAATTTATAGACCAAAATGTGTCTAAACTTTTGACACAAAGCAGCACCTTTTTCAGATATAACAGCTGAACACACACATGACATTCTTTCTATAATATACATCAAATATTCTTCAGACAGTTCTTCGCAAATTTGCTGCAGAAGTTCACATAAATGTTATATACACATACATACATACATACAAATATATACATACACATATATACATACATACAGCACCCTCCATAATTATTTGCACCCCTGGTTAAGAAGTGTATTTTGACTTCTAATAAGTTCTTTAAAAAAAAAAAAAAAAAAAAAAGATAGAATAACAATGCAAAAAAGAGAAAAATCTTAGCTTTAATTCAGTGCCTTTATTTGGTGGGGAAAAAAATCACACATTAATAAATACATCTTTTGAATGAAATCATGTGTGCCACAATTATAGGTACCCCTGGTGTTAGTACTTTGTACAACCTCCTTTTGCCAACAAGACAGCACTTAATCTTCTCCTATAACTGTTCACAAGATGGGAGAATACAGAAAGAGGGATCTTCAACCATTCCTCTTTGCACAACCTCTCTAAATCGTCCAGAGTCCTGGGTCTTCTCCTGTGCACTCTCCCCACAGGTTTTCTATTGGGTTGAGGTCTGGGGACTGAGATGGCCATGAGAGGAGCTTGATTTTGTGCCTTGTGAACCATTTTTGAGTAGATTTGGCCACATGTTTAAGGTCATTATCTTGCTGAAAGACCCAGTGACGACCAATCTTCAGCTTTCAGGCAGAGTCCACCAGATTCTGATTCAAAATGTTCTGATATTTCAAAGAATTCATGATCCCATGTATTCTTAAAAGTTTCCCAAGTCCTTTGGAGAAGAAACAGGCCCACAGCATCACTGATCCTCCCCCATACCTAACAGTGGGCATGAGGTGTTTTTCTGCGTACTCATCCTTGGTGTTACGCCAGACCCACTTAGAGTGTTTGTTGCCAAAAAGCTCTATCTTGGTCTCATCTGACCAAAGCACATGGTCCCAGTTAAAATCCCATTATCGCTTGGCAAACTCCACCCATTTATTTTAAGTATCATCTACTCTTCTTCTGTCCTCCAGATAAATCTTAATTACTGCAAACTTTACTTCTAACATGTGTCTTTCATCACCTATCTGTGTATTGTCCAGATCCAGAAGACCCTACTAACACCATAGAATCCACAGCACCAACAATCTCCTCTACCCACCACGGTCATCACCTTCTCAGACCTGGATGACAGGTGGGCTCTGGAATTGCTAATTTGCTGTCCAGAAGGCAGAATTCATTCCAGCCTTTGCTTCCCTCCACTCGCTAGCCTTTCTCGCTTTGACAGAAACCTGGATCACCCCATACAACTCGGCGACTCCAGCAGCCCTGTCCTCTGCCTTTTCTTTCAGTCATTCTCCAAGGCTGACTAGCAGGGGTGGCGGCACAGGTTTGCTCTTGTCTAAAAAGTGGAACTTGCTGCCACTTTCCTTTACTCATCTCTCAATTTCCTCTTTTGAGTTCCATGTTGTCTCTATATCTTCTCCTGTAAAACTTAACATCATTGTAATCTATCATCCTCCTTATACCCTAGGTAATGTTATAGATGAGTTAGACACTTTTCTGAGTTGCTTCCCCACTGATGGATCTCCATTCATTCTCCTTGGTGACTTCAATCTCTCGTTGGACAAGCTGCAGTCATTGTGCCTCCTACCACTTCTATCTTCTTATGATCTCGTCCTAAACCAAACTCCACCTACCCACAGAGCTGGCAACACCTTGGACCTGATCTTCACCAGACCTACTCCAACCCTGGAAACCATAGTAACCCCCCTCATTGCTCTGACCATCACTTTATATCTTTCACATTCTCTCTCCCTACTCTTTCTGTATGCAGCTCTCCTTGTCCTTCCTTCTCCCATCTCAACCTACACACTATTTCATCCTCATCTCTTGCTTCAACAATCCTGTCTACCTTCCCTAATCCTGACTTCTTTTCCTCTCTCTCACTCGACACTGCTACAGACACTTTCCTCTTCTCACATTTACCTTCTTTGTCCTCTATCCCCCAGACCTACAAGATCTTCTCCACCTGCTCCCTGGATGACTGATATCCTGCGCAGCAACCGGAGAGAACTGAGGAAAGCCGAAAGAAGATGGAGGAAGTCCTGTTTGGACTCAGATCTCCACCACTATCAATCTCTTCTTTTCAAGCTCTTTCTCAACATCACTGCTGCAAAAACAGCCGTCTTCAGAAGGAAACTGGAAGCATTGGCATCTGAACCTTGCAAGCATTTCAATATTTTCTCTTCTCTTCTCAACCCCTGACCTCCCCCACAACTCTCCTCCCTTACTTGCGAAGATTTTGTCACCTTCTTTGAGGAGAAGGTTAAGATTCGCAAGTCCTTCTCTTCCTTTTCCACTATCACCATAAATTCTTTCCATCATGTTAATAATTTGTTCACCTCTTTCTTTTCTCTGTCCACAGAGGACGCACTGCAACTATTGACATCCAGCAACCCAACAACTTGCCCACTGGATCCCATACCATCCACACACCTCCTGTCCATCTCTTCAGACCTACTACCTTTCATTTCTTCTATCATAAACAGTTCTCTGTCATCAGGTCATGTTCCAT
Organism: Crenuchus spilurus; assembly: GCA_036984385.1. Lineage (NCBI taxonomy): Eukaryota > Metazoa > Chordata > Actinopteri > Characiformes > Crenuchidae > Crenuchus > Crenuchus spilurus. The sequence continues at coordinate 16,472 of BRDA01086875.1, forward strand.
CGGCATTCAAGACTGCTAGGGTGGTTCCCATCCTGAAGAAGCCTTCATTGAATAACTCCAATATCAGTAACTACAGACCAGTATCACTTTTGTCTGTTCTCTCAAAAATTCTTGAACATGCTGTCTATAACCAGCTATCTGTCTTTCTCTCCCAGAAGCAACTCCAAGACCCATACCAGTCTGCCTTCAAACCTGCACACTCCACTGAAACTGCCCTGATAGCTGTGACTGAAAAACTCAAGACAGCTAGATCTGCCAGACTGTCATCAGTTCTCATCCTACTTGACCTCTCTGCAGCCTTCGACATGGTCAACCAAGAGATCCTCCTGTCAATACTCTCTAACCTTGGGATCACTGGCTCTGCATTGAAGTGGTTCAGATCTTATTTATAGGGTCGCTCGTACCAGGCAACATGGAATGGGTGCACGCAGGCTCTCCACTGGTGTCCCACAAACCTTAGAACTGGGTCCTCTTCTTTTCTCACTTTACACTCATTCTCTTGGTGAAGTAATTTCTTCTAATGGATTCTCATACCACTGTTATGCCGATGACACTCAACTGATGCTTTCCTTCTCTCCTTCTGACACTCAGGTATCCAGCCGCATTTCATCATGTTTGACTGACATCTCCACTTGGATGATGACTCACCACCTCAAGCTCAACCCTAGCAAGACTGAGCTCCTATTCATTCCTGGAACGACTGGTCTGCATCTTGAACTTCCTGTCCTGTTTGAGAACTCCATTGTCATGCCATCTCAAGAAGTAAGAAGCCTTGGGGTGATTCTCGACAACCAACTATCATCTTCTACTCACATCACAAATGTGGCATGGTCGTGTAGATTCATCCCCTTTAACATTCGACGGATCCGACCCTTTCTGACCCAGGATGATACCCAGGTGCTTGTCCATTCTCTCATCATCTCAAGACTTGACTACTGCAACTCACTCCTGGCTGGTCTTCCTCTAAGCGCTACCAGAACCCCGCAGTTGATCCAAAATGCAGCTGCTCGACTGGTCTTCAAACAACCCAAGTTCTCTCACATCACTCCTCTGCTGCGTTCACTTCACTGGCTTCCTGTAGCTGCCCGCATCAGATTCAAATCCCTGATGCTCACCTACATAGCAAATAATGGACGAGCCCCTTTCTGCCTAAATGCAGTGGTCAAGTCTCGAGTTGCACCTTGATCCCTTAGAGCTTCCAGTACAGCTCGGCTTGACCCACCATCCTTCAAGACACATGGAAGGCTAACATCTCAACTCTTCTTTGTTCTTGCGCCAAAGTGGTGGAATTAACTCCCACTGACTGTTCAGACAGCAGAGTTTGTCACTGTCTTCAAACGCAGACTGAAGACCCATCTCTTTATGGAGTACTTAAGTCAGCACTAGTTTAAATCTCTTGTTGTAATGTGTTATGCTCATATTTTGGATAATTGTATATTTTTCCTTCCTTCTAGGTATTAGTAATGGCTGTCCTAACAATGTCTGAACTGAAAAGTTGCTTGTACTCTAACCTGTCTTTACTAGCAGAGATAATTCTCTTATGGAAACAAAGCGCTGTTGTACTTTGCTCTGGATAAGAGCGTCTGCCAAATACTGTAAATGTAAATGTTATGCTATGAGTATAACTCAGAAAAGGCTTTCTCTGTGCAAGCCTCCCAAATAACTTGTTAGCATGTACATAGCGCCTGATGGTTGTTTGGGAGACCCCTTAACCCCAAGATGCTACCATTTGATTCAATTCTCTTACAGTGAGCTTTGGAGAACTTTTTACTTCTCTTACCATCCTTTTCACTGAGTGTGGTGGCAAGATACACTTGTGTCCTTTACCAGGCTTGTTTGTCACAGTTCCAGATGTTTTGAACTTTTTGATGATTGCTCTGACTGTAGATAAGGGCATCTGCAGGTGAGTCGCTATTTTCTTGTAGCCATAGCCTAATTTATGAAGGTTGACACACATCTGCCTTACTTGAATAGTGTGTTCTCTTGTCTTTCCCATGTTTAAGAGTGAGTAAGAGAAATAGGTCTTTGTGTAAGGCCATATTTATACCCCAGGGAAACAGGAACTGATGAATTACTAATTAAATGTTTCTAGATACTTTGAGCCACTTTATAAACTACAGTAGAAATGATGTAAATGGTTCAAATACATTTATTTCCAAGAAATTGTTAAGGGTGCCAATAATTGTGGATCATGTCATTTTATGGGAAATAATTATTTCTTAGTCAGGATTTTTTCTTTATTTTTTTTTCACTTGAGTTGCTGTTTTCTATTTTTTTTTCAGAGTGAAATTATGCTTCTGTAATAAAAATGAATTTATTTTAAGACTTTTAACACATTTTAACTAGGGGTGCTAATAATTATGGAGGGTGCTGTATACATACATATATATA
>BRDA01086884.1:0-12844 GCA_036984385.1 Crenuchus spilurus
TAAAATATTAGATGTTGGCACCTCCACATCATTGCATTGAGTTTTTATTCACAATTTGTTTAGTGTCCCAACTTTTTTGGAATCCGGTTTGTACAAGTCAAAAATTGACCAGCCCCTCCCTACCTAATGGCAATGGTCAAGACTCAAGCCGAACCTTGAGGCCTTCAAGTTTGTAGTACAGCTTGGCTTGGCTCACTATCCCGATGAGCTGAAGGCCGATGTCAAAGCAACCTGAGCTTCCAATCCACCTCAACAGTGCAACAGGCTGATCACCTCCATGCTACGCTGCGTTGATGCAGTAATTCATGCAAAAGGAGCCATGACCAAGTATTGAGTGCATATACTGTACATACTTTTAGAAGAACAACATTTACATTTATTTACTTTTATTTTATGATATGCTTTTTATAAGGTAATTTTCTGTTTTTCTAATTTTGAAAAACATTCTATCATTTAGTTTTTAATTTTATTGTATTTGCATCTCAGGTATTTTTGCTTGTATTTGCGTCATGTAAAGCACTTTGAACTGCCATTGTGTATGAAATATGCTATATGAATAAATGTGCCTTGTCTTGCTAATCTATCTGTAAATCTATCTAGATCTAGTGTCAGTATCCCTTTTAGACATGTAATATAACATTAAATGTCATATAAAAGTAAATATCAGTAACCATGTGTTTGAAATGTAAAGGCTCAAATTAAACCTTCTGGTGAGCCAAATGTAAATGTACACATGTTGTTACATGTGTATGTAAATGTGTGTAAATGTCCTTAACTATCTCATAATAAGTGTGTAATAATAGACACTAAGTGATAAGACATTAAAAGTCTAATAATAAATTCAGAAGCATAAAGCAAAAGAATGTGTCTGGACCTTTACTGCAATTTACTCTAGATATACACTGCAAACTGTTAAAATTTCATGACAAACCGAATTTGTATCCCTCATAATACACAATGTTTTACAGCAATCAGCTGTGTGTAAGCATAATTTACACTGAACATGTACAGCAGTTGTTTATAGTTTTGTACAGTACAAGCATGATAAAGTCAGTAAAATAAAATTGCAGCTTAATTAAAACTTTAAATGTATTGTGGTGATTATTAGCAGTATGTGCTGACACTCATATAAAGTTATTTAAGCTTGAGATTATGAATTGTTTTTTGAGGAAGTAACATCAGTGTTGATCTTGAATTAGTGTTTCATATTTAATTAATTAATTTAATTTATTTTGTTCACTAGTAATTAACAATAATTAATAATAACTCTGAAGCGATGTTGAAAACCTCTCTACTCTTTGTCCTTTTAGATTTATGACACTATGGATGTTTGACACACCCAAAACACAAGTTCAGGCAGATTCCAATGAACATCATGTTGATTATGAGGAAATGATACTCATAAAAATCCCCAAGCATTCAGGATGAAACCTGCCCTGTTCCTGCCCTGTTAAAAGGACACTATTCTCAGAGTCTGTCAGTAATTTGTATTTATATTCATAAGTATAATTTAAGGAAAAAATGCAAAAATCTTAACATGATACTGTAATAAGTTACAGCCAAATGTTCAGAGTCATGTTCCCTTATCATATGTATCTTTATGAACTTTTCCCATTATGCAAGCCAAGCATTAGTCACATGTCCAGGATGAAAAACATGTTTAAGTGACATAAATATTAACTGATGAATTGATAGTATGTATAGCTGCTTTTTGACACCATTTCCCTTTAAAAATGTTTTGTTATATTTTATCTGGACTGAATGTCACCACAATTTAGGTGGTGTGTTAACAAAGATAAATTAGTCCATTTTAATCACCGTTTCCTGCACAATAAAAATAATAAAATTGCATGTATTTATTTATTTACTTTACTAAATAGTAAAAATTGCAAGGCGATCTACGGCTGTACAGTTTAAAGTAAAGTAACTCTAAGTCAGAGTTATTTAAGCTTGAACAACTTGATTGTGTAACATTTTTTTAAGTTTACAAGTGTGGTGGAGATTCAGATGAAATGGAGACCTTCATTAGTAAAAAGCTTATTAAGAGAAGAGAGATACAATATAAGGTGAAGTGAGGAATGGCTGCAACTATATGCTGGCTGAAACAACGGCCAGGTATGCATCTTCTCTAGAAAGTGGTTAGAACAGTATGTACATTATACCATATTAGGAGTTGTTTATCAAGACCGATGAGCTGCTATTAGATATGCTATGTAGAATAGTAAAATAAGCAGATAAGAAGTTTATAGATCTTGAAAAAGTGTTAATACAGCATTCACTTATAACGAAATAACTGCAGTGTGACATTGAAAATATCTGTAGTCTTTGCATCAACAGTCTTATCATCGATCTGGCAGCTTCTACAAAAAAAAAATTAAAAAAAAAATAACGAATTAATGAGGGAATGAAACATTACCCAGCTGGTGAGAAGGACATTCAAAGGCTAACCTTTTAATAGGTTTTACACCATTACAACCTTTTGCCATTTCCAGTCTATAAGTGATTTTATTACACAATTGAAGGCTTCTCTGTAACATTTATATTTACACCTCAACTAACAGGCAATCATTCAGTGTTTCAGTAAATTCAATAAAAACAAATTGCATAAAAATATAATATATATATATATATATATATATCTGCTAAAAAATAATTCACATGAAACTCAATTAATTGTGTTTTCCTACATATTACACTACTATATTATTGTTGTTATTATGTTCCACGTTTGTCTCATCTTTGCAGTGAACATTTTCCCAGAAGCTTTGTGGAACATCCAGCATCTCTATAACATTATCTGAGCTAATCAGAAAGTTGTTTGCATTGAGGCAGGTTTCACACTAACCAAGCTTTCTTGGGCAGAACAGAGTTGTCAATAACCAGACTTTATGTATCTTTAATGTAATGAGTAAAACATCTGTGAAACCCACACTTCCAATCTCATCTTCTTAACTGAAAGACCTCAAGCTGATTCAGTCTTAAGAATTTCATTAACACACTAAAAGTTTACTTACTTTTTCTTCATCATTTTTGTAGTCTGCACTGTAGAAGTTTACTCAGTGTGCTCAAAAGTAGACATGAACAGTTTGACTGTGTGATATTAGTTTAGTTAGTATGTGTATGTGTATACATGTGACTTAGATCATGATCAGCCCACAATGTATTAGTAATCAATACATACATCCAGGCCACATTTTAACAGTATTTCTGAAGTGAGAAAAATTACTTGAAGCTCTGGAGCACTAAATCTATAATTAGTCCCTGGTTTCAGAGGTGGTATTGAAAGTAAAGAGAATAATTTCTCACAAAGCAGCTTTAGATATCAGTTTTAGAACCAAATTAATGCAATTCTATTTGGGTGGAGAGATGGAGTCAGGATACTGGAGCGGAATCCAAACAGACAGTTTATTTGTATAACCACAGACTACAAGACACTGACAGGAATGGTCATAATACTGACACATTAAATGACTGACAAAAGACAAGGGAAAACACAAGGGGCTAAAGGAATGATAAAGCATGGCTGAGTGATGATATAAGACAGGTGCAGAGCATTATCAGACAGAACAACATGAGTGAAGTGTGGAGACATAGACCTGACATAAAAGGGGAGTGGATGAGATGTGACGTGAAGACCCAAAACAAACAGAAACGCATATGTGACACAGACGAGGCAGGGGTGTGACGATTCAATATTTCAGTATTTTTTTCTTGTTTTGATTTTCCGAAAGAATAGAAACATTTGCAATTGTATGTCATGATCTTGGAATCATTGTATACAGTATAAACAGATGTTTATTAACTATGGTTAATTTTATTTTAGTTTTATAATTAACAGAATATATATATACTTATTTGTTGGGTACTGGTACCCATCAAATAACATTGTAGTACAGATCTATATTATTTTATATAGGATAGATCATGTCATATTATATTGAATTATTTTTAAGAATGTGGTTGTTCTTATAATCATAAAACATAATCAAACATATCAGTAACATTTATAAAATAATTATTTTGTATTTGTATTAATATTTATGTTGTATTTGTATTAATATAAATGCTGTTAAAGAATTGTCATGACGTATATAAACTGTGTTGAAACGTTCTTCCTGACAGATGAAACCTAAGGCAGGGAAAGGTGTGGTGCAGTACTTTTAAAGGGCCAGTGAGTCAGGTGAATCCGGTCTCAAACTGCAACTGTGCTGTGTAAGGAGTGTAAGGAATTGTGGTCTTCACGGTTGTGAAGGATTATTTTATTGTTTTCCTGTTGAGCAATGTCAACTGGAAGTCTTTGACAGGAGCAAATGGATAACAACTCTGTAAGAAAGAAGAGGTGAGGTATATTTGTCTTTTGTGTAAATATATTATTAGCCAATTTTAAAAGCCAAGTATGTATAATAAATCAACCAACTGCACTGTTGTAAATAACACTAAGTTTACTAACCAAAGATGTTAAATGAGTTTAATTTGGATAATGTAATAATGCTACTCTTGACTTGGCAAATTCAAAAATAGTGATTTTTTCCCTACTGGATCTATTGCTTAAAGATCCTCATTGATCAATCATGTGGTCTTTTCTGAACATTATCAAATTTGATATTAAATTCTACTACTGAGTATTGCAACACTAATCTAATCTAATATTTCTTCCTTCTTCAGGAAACCTCCACTAAGTTACATAAAAAATCGTGAAAATAACAAAGATAGTTTGAAACTATGTGGCCGCTTGTTAATCCAACACACAATGATGCTCATCTGGTCAAATCCAGGCAAATTTAGTGTATATGTGGATGAGGTAGGTAACAGTTCATCTATTCAGAATAGTAGTTGATATACAGTGAACTTTATAGTATAAAATTGGTAGTTTGTTAAAAAATAATCACATAAAGTTGTGAAGTCATGTGTCCATATTTGTTTTTAACAAAACAAAACAAAACTACCATATCCCTGGTAGTAAAAACACAGACATTTAGAAATAGTACTAACCTAGAAATTAATATATTTACAAATGTACAGATTTTTGAAAAAGTGTTTGGGTGCATTTTACAGCAAACCAAATATGAGTCCGAAAGAATCAGTGCTGAATAATTGTTTCTATTAAATGTTTATCTGTCTGTGAAATGCACTGTATTTTTTTGCTCTAGTTGCTTCATAGCATTTTCTTCCTGGGTTACATTCATGAAGACCAATTGACTCCAGAAGACTTTTTCACAGTTAGAAAACTTCATGACACACTCATTGGTATGTTTCCAGAGCCATTTAAGAAGTACAACAGTCATCTGCCAACTCGCACACCCTTTTCCATTCTGCTTGACATGGTGAGTAAAGAAAGCAAAGATTAAGTGACGAGTATGAAAGCGCTGCTTAATCTGTATTGATGTTTTATATACATTTTAGAATGTAAACAATCATATTTGTAGGTTCACATCATGTTTTACAGTAGTGCTTGAAAGTTTGTGAACCCTTTAGAATGTTCAATATTTCCACATAAATATGACCAAAAACAGCCTCAGATGTTCAGACAAGTCCTAAAAGTAGATAAAGAGAACCCATTTAAACAAATGAGACATAAATATTATACTTACTCATTTATTTATTGAGGAAAATGATCTAATATGACATATTTGTGAGAGACAAAAGTATGGGAACCTTTGCTTTCAGTATCAGGAGTGACCCCCCCCCCCCTTACATCAATAACTGTAACTAAACATTACCAGTAACTGTACTTTAACCATTTGCTGCATGACCTACCTTCTCTTGAGGTTCAGTTCATGGACAGATTTCCTGACATTTTCTTTAGAATTCTCTGATATAATTCACAATTCATTGTTCCATCAATGATGGCAAGCCGTCCTGGACCAGATGCAGCAAAACAGGCCCAAACCTGATACTACCAGCACCATGTTTCACAGATGAGATAAGGTTCTTATGCTGAATGCAGTGTTTTCCTTTCTCCAAACATAACACTTTTTATTTAAAACAAAAAGTTCTGTTTTGGTCTCATTTGTCCACAAAACATTCTTCCAATAGTCTTCTGGCTTGTCCACATGATCTTTAGCAAACTACAGATGAGCAGAAATGTTCTTTTTGGAGAGCAGTGACTTTCTCCTTACAACCCTGCCATGCACACCATTGTGGTTCAGTGTTCTCCTGATGGTGGACTCATGAACATGAACATTAGCCAATGTGAGAGAGGCTTTCAGTTGTTTAGAAGTTACCCTGGGGTCCTTTGTGACCTTGCAGACTATTACACGCCTTGCTCTTGGAGTGATCTTTGTTGGTCGACCACTCCTTAGGAGGTAACAATGGTCTTGAATTTCCTCCATTTGTACAGAGTCTGTCTGACTGTGGATTGGTGGAATCCAAACTCTTTAGAGATGGTTTTGTAACCTTTTCCAGCCTGATGAGCATCAACAACTCTTTTTCTGAGGCCCTCAGAAATCTTCTTTGTTTGTGCCATGATACATTTCCACAAACGTGTTGTGAAGAGCAGACTGATAGATCCCTGTTCTTTAAATAAAACAGGGTGCCCACTCACACCTGATTGTCATCCCACTGAATGAAAACACCTGACTCTCATTTCACCTTCAAATTAACTGTTAATCCTAGAGCATCACATACTTTTGCCTCTCACATTTTTGTCATGTTTTAGGTCATATTTATGCAGTAATATAGAACATTCTAAAGGCTTCACAAACTTCAAGCACCTTTGCAGTTGATCAACCAAGACATGTTCAGAATCTCCCCATTGCTGAAATGACAATCTGAAATATGGTTTCCACATTCTGAAAAATGTTTTGTTGGGGTGTCCAAATCTTTCTTCTTTAACTTTGAACTTTGGGTGGTCAAAATAATTAGCAAACACTAGAACCTATAGTCACCTAAATAGCCATGTATGTCAAAATTATTTACATCAACAAAAATTACCAAAAGTGTCCTCAGCCCACTCAAATAACATCTAAACTTCATTGCTCTAGGGATTTTATTGTAGACTGGAGCAGGGCTGGCAAAAGACTATAACTGAACCAGATTCCTTCATAGTCATGATTGTAATCAGCATGAACTATGTGTTTAGTTATTTTTTAAATCTCACAGTAAGTCATGCTGTGTTTTAAACCTCATCAGCTACTATGTACAAGAGTATTTAAGCTCTAAAATAACAAAATTGGCTCACTGTATTAATTAATTAATTAAAGGAATGTTTCTAACACTGTTGAATTCATTTATTTGTCAATTATTAATAAATATTAAAGGACTAAAAGAAATGTTTTCTTCTTGCTGTGATGAAATCTTGGATTTGTTTTCTCTTTTTTTAGATGGAGATAATGCATTCCACTGAAGATAGAATCAAAGAGGAACTTGCACTTCTGCTGAAGAAGATGAAGTTCCCAAACCCTCTTCAAAAACCTGGCAGTAAACACGAGCAGTATTACACACTGGAGTCTACAGTAATCTGTGTCTGTTATTCAGATTTTGATTCAAAGAAATATTATGGAGCATCTCTTTCTTGCAGAAAAGGAGCTTCAAAGAAAATTCTGATTAATCTGTCATGTCTTAAAACATGGCACGAGTATGTATCTCATGCAGTTATGTCATTTTCTTCAGAAGATCCTGGGGATGGTATGACATTCCCCGAGTCACTGAAATGTCAAGCATATGTGAGAGATTGGAAGGAAAATGTTTACAAAGAAAAACAGCCATGTTCAAATTGTTATAAAATGTTTCATCTACAGGATGCAGACGTGGATAAAGTAGAGTATCCTTATGGTAACTGTGCTGAGACAGAGTGCCTGAGCAAACTCCTTATTAACAATCAATACATGCATAACAACACAGTGATTAACAATCACACAGAGGAAAAAATAGAGGAACTCAAATGTTCAACAAAAGCAGATTTGAAAAAGCAACTTAAGAAGGTCAACATAAGATGTGATGATGACAATTTTCTCTTTTATAAGCCATCCCAAATACAGATAAACATGCTAGAGACTGATATAGCAGCACTGATTTTACTGTTTTCATATTACACTTGTCAAGTTTTACACTAAGAACCACAAAAAACAGTATTGTATTAAGCATTATAAGTGGTTGGACAGTTTTGGGAACAATTTATTGAATTCATCAAAAAATCTTTAACTGCTATTTTAGTTGTTTCCATTACTAATACTTTATTTCACATTAATACAAGATGAGTACATGAGTATTATCAATGAATTGACTATATGAGTATAATCAATGATTAGTTCATTAGAACTATTGTTTCAAAATTAAATGAAACATTACTTAAACATTTAATAATGCTTAATACATTTGAAGTACTGTTAATATAAGCACTCTTATTGTAAAGGGTCATTTAAATCAATGTAAAAACTTAATATGAATAAATAATACTTGGCCATTGCGCACCAGCATTTTCACTTAAATCTAAATTGGCATAAAACTTTGCAATTCTCTTCACAGATTACATTTCTGTACATTTTAATGCTCACTCACTGTTTATTTGCTGAAGTTAACACACTGAGAAAAAAAAACTTTAAATGTTGGTTGTGCAAATGTTGCCAAATGTGTTTATTTCAGTAAGCCTTTAGAAATTGTGTGTTAACTTATAAAATTTCTGTACATGATGTTATTTTTCACTTAGAAAAATACAATGTACTTTAACCAGAAGCACCCACATTGTAAACAAGGCTGTATGTTTTATATTTGTTACTGTCTCTCATCTTGGTTCATAAACATATTTGTTTTAATGTTTACTTATCTTGTAATACTGTAATTTATTACTGTCTTTCAGCTTGAACTATACATAATATTGTAACTGATGGTAACTAGTTATAACTGTTATATGTGTATTGGATTCAGCATGTAATACACTTTTTGTTTGTGACATGAATGTTAATCTGTTAGTTACATTGGTTATGACATCTAGTGCTTGCAGTCAAGCACTATGAAGCTGTGTCTATATGACTCAAACTCATTTTAGAAGAATTGGTTATTGTAGTTATTGTTATCATTAAATTTGAGTATTTTATCAAATTGTATCTATATGCCATTTAATAAAAGCAAGGCCATGCATTACTCAATTTTTTCATGAATAGGCTTTTAGGTACGCTGCTTTGTGTTATGTCTAACAAAACCTTTATTTATGGTAAAATCACTGCAATACACAGCCTTTCATTAATTAGTTTCTTTATTAGTCATTTAAAAATATAATTGAGAAAACTTTGCAGAAACATAATTGTCCTGTTGATGCTTCAGTAATAACAGACTTGGCAAATGAGCTATGTGAATGCAACTTCTTAAGCAGAGCTTTAGGAACTAGTGGTCCTTTTTCAACTTCATACAAGAGAAGAGAATATTTTAAAGAAAACTTCAATATTGTGGAACCTGTGGAATACATCATTGATGCTAAGGAAAAAAATACATTCCAGTATGTTCCCAATCTTAAGTCTTTGTCCCAGTTGTTGAATGACAAAAAAATATTTCAAAGATCCATTGAAGGCTTTGCAGCTTCAAAAAGTGATGTCCCCCAATTGAGATCCTATTTTGATGGTACATATTTCAGACAAAATGGGTTGCTGTCTGGTGGAGAATTTAGAATTTCATTGATATTGTATGTCAATGACTTTGATGTCTGCAATCCACTTGGCACAGCACGTAAGAAGTATAAAACTACAGCGGTTTACTGGGCCTTGGGCAACATACCCTCATACCCATGACTTCAATTTATTTGGCAGCTCTGGGCAAAGCAGATAACGTTAAAAGATATGGCTATGCATCTCTTCTTGAACCACTTTTGAAGGACCTTAGAACCTTAGAGGAGGAAGGAGTCTTCATATCTCTGCTTGGTAAAAATGTCCAAGGCACAGTACAGTGTGTGGTTGCCGACAATTTAGGGGCACATTCCATTGGTGGATTTGTGGAAAGTTTTTCTGGGAAATACACTTGCAGATTTTGCCTTGCACAACGTTCTGAATTTCAATTAGAAGAAGTGCGTACTGGTGCTTTTTAAATGAGAACAAAGGAGGAACATTCTATACACTTGCAAAGAGTGTTAGACGATTCAAGTCTTATTCATTACTGTGGTGTCAAAAGACAGTGTGCCTTGACTGAAAAATTTAACCATTTTCATGTCTTGTCTGGTTACCCACCAGATTTATTGCACGACCTTTTTGAAAGAATTGTTCCTCTTGAAGTTGCCTTGTGCTTGAATGTATTCATTCAAAAGAAGTATTTGACCATACTGGAGATAAATGACTCTATAAAGTGTTTCCCTTTCAGATGGTCTGACAAAACAAACTGCCCAAAATTATTGTCACCTCATTTTGCTGCTCAGAAGAGCATTGGAGGAAATGCACATGAAAATTGGGCACTCTTAAGATTCCTTCCATTTCTCATTGGACCCAAAATACCAGTTGATGAACCATCATATTTAATTGTGATGGACCTGAAAGAAGTTGTGGAACTAATTCTTTCCCTAGTACACACCCAGGAGTCCTTTGGCTATTTTGACACAAAAATATCTGAGCACAGGCAAAGATTCTTGGATGTCTTTCCAAAGGAAAAATTGTTACCCAAGCATCATTACCTTGAACATTATCCACAGTTAATAGAGGCCTTTGGTCCCTTAGTGGCACTGTGGACAATGCGCTTTGAGGCAAAGCACAGGTTTTTTAAACGTGTGGTCCAGCATGCCAGTTCTTTCAAAAACATCCTGCTCTCTCTTGGTGTGAAGCATCAGCTTTTGATGGCTTACCAGACAAATGATTCAAGTTGTCTGAAACCGGCCCTTTATGTCTCACGTGTGTCGGAAGTACCATTGGATTTGTTAAGCAGTGAGATACGAGAAGCAGTCCAAAAAAAATGTAAACAGCACAACGATTAATTTGGCAGATACAGCAATGTACTGTGGAACAAAGTACTCAAAAGGTATGATTTTGCCTTATGGATCTACTGCAGGGCTTCCTGATTTTGTTCAAATACAACAAATAATGATTGTTGGTGAGACATTCTGGTTCATTGTGAAGACTCATCAGGCCTGGTACAATCAGCATTTCAGGTCTTATGAGCTTGAAACAACTGGCCATTTTTTAGTACTTGAGCAACAGGAGTTGTATGATGTTATGCCATTATCAGCCTACACAGTTGCAGGGCAGACTATGGTTACATTGAAGTGTGCCATTTGCCTTCCACTCTAAATCTGTATTATTTCATAGTGGTCGAAGATATTTTGTTTTCATTGTACTTTTTGTTTTTCTTTTTTAACCTTATTTTTCTCTATTTTGCTAAAAGGAAAGAATGTCTGAACCAGCAAAGCTGCGTGTGATTCTGGATGACCACAATATACGAAAGCTGGTCTTGCCTTCAGGGATCCCTGGTACATGTCAAGAACTGGAATTGATCATCAGAGAGACATTTCAGCTTCAGGGAAAGTTCAGCCTGCTCTATAAGGATACTGAGTTTGGTGATTTTTTTTCTTTGACCACAACAACAGATCTTAAAGACAAAGACACTGTCAAAGTAGTTCTTGTTGAGCCTTTGTATATAACTTTAACAGAAAGTGACCCAGCAGGTCCTGTTTCTACACTGTCAGATAGCTCTTCTAGTTCCTTATCTCATGCTTCATCTGCTGAAACCATAATTCTCTCTTCTCCTGAGAGCCATGGGCGATCACAACAGTGGCCATCACCATTTGAAATTCCAAATTTTGCATATGATACAGAACTGATTTTAGAGTCTGCTAATGCTGCATTTAGAAAGGATGGTACGTGTCTGAACAATACAAGCATCAAGTCCGATATTCTTGAAAAACTGGCTGAAAGGATCTACCAGTTTTGTGCATATCCAACCAGTGAGAAGATATGCAATGTTGCTGAGGCATTAATACAAAAGCATCCATGCTTGAAGGAACCAGGTTCATTCTCTGGGATGTATGGATGGCAAACAAGGCTAAAATATAAGATGGGAAATTACAGGTCTAAATTAAGAAGACTGGGATGTCCAGAGCTTGTTGTCAACTCTGCCTCCAGCAAGACAGCAGTAGCGAAAGATGTCAAAAAGCCATGTAAAGCAGAGGTTAATTACCTCCCCCCATACCCCACTGGAGAATCCAAAAAAAGTCTTGAAAAGGAAAGAATAGATCTTAAGAAGAAAGATAATCAGAAGACCGTAAGTGAGAAGATGTCAAAAACATTTTCATATCAAAGACAGGAAGTGGTGAATGAAAAAACTCTTCTTCATAGATGGCCAGCTTTGTTTGAAGCTATTCAGGATTCTGCTGAACTGTATTAGTGTGTGTTAATGGTAACAATGTTCCATAAGGGCCACTGTATTAAGGGTTAATATTTTTTGTATGTAATTAAATGGTTCTTAAAGAATTTACAAATCACTTGTAATCAGTCATAATCCCATATTCACAAATACTTATATTTGGTTACTTAAATATGGTTATTAAATAACCATTAATTAATGGAGTGTGAATGGTACATAACAGTTGCTAGTTGCTTATTAATCCATTTATGAACCATTAAAAACCCTATACAGTTACCCTTAATGTGAAATGTTACTGTTCTAATATTACTTATATTGCCATAATTTAAAAATCTAATTATTGATATTTTTTGTTTTTCATAATTTGTAGATAAAGGAAGAATTCAAAAGAATTACAACCATTGAGCTGGAAGCAATTACAATCATACACAGGATAAGATGTAAAATATCCTATGCCAAACCATTAGAGCTTCACTTAGGGCCCACCCTACTCTCTTACCACCAGCAGCCACACATTTTTCAATCCTACAGCTACACCCTATGGTTGCTGTGGCAATTTATCCAATCAGCA
>BRDA01086890.1:0-13663 GCA_036984385.1 Crenuchus spilurus
CTCCACATCATTGCATTCAGTTTTTATTCACAATTTGTTTAGTGTCCCAACTTTTTTGGAATCCGGTTTGTATCTTAAATTCAACCCTGAATTTAATAGGCAGCCAATGTAGGGAAGCCAACACAGGGGAAATATACTTCCTCTTCTTGGTCCCAGTTAGTAGCCTAGCTGCTGCATTTTGAACCAGTTGCAGAGGTGACAGAGTTGATTGGTTGATACCCAAGTAAAGAGAGTTACAATAATCAAGCCGTGATGTAATAAAAGCATGAATGACTGTTTCCATATCCTTAAACGTTAACATGGGTTTGAGCTTGGCAGTTATTCATAACTGATAAAAACTGGCACTAACCACAGAGTTTATTTGCCTATCAAACATTAGCGCAGAGTCAAAAAGAACACCAAGGTTTCTGGCGTAACTCTGAATATTGATTGATAAAGGCTCCAGATAATTTGTAATTAGCTTAATGCTGTCTGGGTTTACGTGTATTTTGTGTGTAATATGTGTCATTTTTATTTTAATTCTGTATTTCTCTTTTGTACTGTATTTTATTTACTGTAAAGCACTTTGTAGCTTGTCTTGGAAAGGTGCTGTATAAATAAACACTTACTTACTTGTCTTTGGTATTGGGAAAGTAAGGGTTGATAACATTTCAATGGTGAGCTCTCTTTGGATGAGTGGATATTAAACACAACTGTACATATTAATAATAGATGTTTTAATGATGTAACAAAATATTTGTCATATTTGTCAACATTTACAGCATTTGACAGATCCTCTTATCCTGAGTGACGTACAACAGTGTTTTGTCTCCATTAAGAGAATTATCGCAGCTAGTACATACAGATTAGAGTTCAGACTACTCTTCAGTTCAGACACTGTTAGAACTAAACCATCAGTAATACCTAGAAAGAAGGAAAGATACACAATTATACACAATATAAGAGCTTTACAATACATTACAATAAGTGTTAAAACTAGTGCTGCTTAAGTGCTTAAGAGTTTTGAATCTGATGCAACCAGCTACAGGAAACCAGTGAAGTAAACTCTGCAATGGAGTGACTTAGGAGAACTTGGGCTGATTGAAGACCAGCTGAGCAGCTGCAGGAGCCTGATGGCTCTCATGGGAAGACCAGCCAAAAGCGAGTTGCAGTATTCAAGTCTTGAGATGACGAGAGACTGGGCAAGCACCTGGGAAGCATCCTGGGTCAGAAAGTGTCGAATCCATCGTATGTTGAATAGGAGGAATCTGCATGACCGCGTCACATTTGCGATGTGAGCAGAAAATTAAACATACTTACTAACATTTTGTTTTTAGAGCTTTAATGCAGCCATCTTTTCTTATTGTACAAGCAGGAAAAAACAGTTTTGGTCATGTGACAGTTTACACTAAATATAACACCATCCACATTTCATTGAAACCTTTTTTTTCAACATTAGCTGGAAATCTGTGGATTGATCATTCAGGAACATTCAGTAGAACACTGGGTTTAAATGAATTAAATGGATGAATATGGGCATATTCTGTAACCATAATTATTATGATTGGGCACAAAAACTGAAGAAAACTGAAAATGGGAACAAAGTCTGCATGTTCAAACATCTTTTCCTCAACACTGCAATGTTCCAAGTTGGTGCAGGGACACAACATACCAGTACTATGCTTTAACCCTTTCAGACCCTGCGTCCATTGCAATGGACATCACATGTTTTCTTCAATTTTTTATGTTTTGTTGCACAAAAGACCAATTGAGATCTGTTGTTCATCAGAACAGACATTTACCAACCAATCAAATAACAGCTTAGCCCCGCCCACTGCCTTGGGAACAAAAAAAAAAGCACACTGAAGTTAGCAATGGCAGCACTCCAGACAAGGAGGAAGAGTAAGGGTTCATTTTAACTAATTTTTATCTATTTTAGAATACTTTTTTTCTTCATGTTATGAGTTAATTTTGCTCTTAAGGGATGGTTTGTGAAATAAAAAGTTCAGTATCAGTTGTAAAATCAGAAAGTTAAACACAGGATTTTTTAAAATCTTGTTGTCCATTACAGTGGACAGTGGGTTTTAATGGCATGTTTTTTTAGTGCTGCTGTTAAAGCTCTACTATGCAATTGCAGTGTATACAGACAAATATTCTGTTAAATACAGTGTAAAATAAGATTAAAAATATTTATTCTACAAAGTACACAGCACTTGAAGTGCTTCAGTTAATTGGCACCGGAAACACATCAGAAATTGAAACTTTTATTAGTGATGATGATGATGATGATGATGAAGATGACTCTCAAGAGTAGGTAGCTATCTGTTAAATATTGTTATTCCAATACTCCCATTGTTGTCCATAAATATAAAAATATGAACCTATAGCTATTTTTGCAAATATCTGTAGTATATATAATAGTATATATGAAATACTATTTTTATAAATGCAACCATAATTTTGACTAATTTCTCCTTGTTTCATGTTATATACTATTTTTCATAATGAGAGATGTTCTCAAAATTTGGATAGCAGTTTTAGTTCGTGCCCAGCAGTTTCAGTTTATGGACCAGGTTTATGATCAAAAAGGATATACAAACAAACCATAAAACTATTCAGATTATATAGCATTGCTTTACAGCTGTTAAGACCTACCGTCCACTGCAGTGGACATTTTAATAAATGACATTAAAAGTATTATATTAGATTTTTTTTTACTGAGTCTTGTTTTGGAGTTCATTACAGACGGAAAACTGCATTTGTATATATATTTTTTCATTACTGGAACATAATTGGGGTCTGAAAGGGTTAATTCAGCATAAAACATTGGAATTTGTGTGCCAAACAAAGCCACCACCACACGTGGCAGTGGCGAATATCTGATAAAGTGTATGATGGTAACTGATGTGTTTTAATATTAAATAAGCAGAATGAAAATGTGTTCTTCTGTCATCTCTCTTTTTTTTCTCAACATTGGCAGGTTTACTGTCCATAGAGAGCCAGCAGAAGGTGCAGTGACATAACAGGACATTTTTTGGCAAAGCAAGAGTACAGAGTGTTCAACATCAACAGAACAATCATAACTGCTGGATCTACTTCTCTTTAAATAAGAACGAAGAAACAGGAAGAACGTTAATGTTCCAGATTCAGTTAAAAGAGTTACAGTGTCTATAGGCTACTAGACGTCCACATACAGTCAAGTCTATTTTCCTGCTAATCATCACTCCATGTCTGAGAAGCATCTGGGGACTACTGTCTGAGTCATTTTTCATTTTCATGTTCTTTCTTCCTCGCACTCATTTCTTGAGCCAGTGTTGGAGAGAGATGAGAGAGGTTCAGAGGTTATCTGTTACTCCTGATGCTGTTCAAAAGCACAAATAGACCATTAAATCCTTAATTAATCCTGTTTGATTAAAAACCACGCTTAAGTTACTGGAGACTGTTCTAAAACATTACACAATTACGTGCTGCATTATTTTTGACTTCACAGTCCTTTTTCAGAGGACTAACCTTAAAAATAAATGAATAAATAAATGAGTGATGATAATTGATAATTACTGATGTGAATAATATTCCATTATAATCTGTTATTTTATCATATCATTTATAGTACGCTTTCATTTCCTGCTCTCCCTTATTTTCTCTTTAAACAAACTTCTCTCCAGTCTGTTCTCAGATAGCATACGGATGTAGGCCACTTCTGGCTGAGAAATGGCACTGCTGGTCCAGTGTTGGCACTGGTAAACTGCATGTGGGCCAAATGTGACTTTTGTATTGAAAATATACATTTGGTAAACATGTACCATAACAGATGTCGTCCACTTCTGGCAGAGATATGGCTGATATGTGGCCCTAATCTGGCGTATATGTGGCCCACATCTAGCCACCAGGAGTGGTTCGTCCAAGTGCTGTCAATCCATTTGGCAAGTGAAATGGGGGATAAGGGCCAGATGTGGGCCAGAATAATTTTGCTATCTGGGTTAGCTGTAATTATATTACAAAATATTAGAGATTCCAGTGGTACACTCACCCAGCACCGATGTCAGATGCTGACACAGATAATGATATCAGAATAAATTACACATATACTGTAGTCTGTAATGATATTATTAGATGCAGATAATGACATTGGAACAATAGTGGCAGCCAATTTGCAAATGTGTGTTTAGAAAATGTTTTTGTCTGCTTTTGATTTTATATACAATCCTGTTTGGGATGCTGTGCAAAATGTAAATAAAAATAGAACACAAAGTTGTTCAAATATTTAAATCCAATATTTAATTGAAAATAGTATAAAGTCTGCATATCAAATGGAAATTTTAAATGTATTTTTTCTTTTTTTTTATATTACCATTTTGAATTCCATGTCAGAAATGCATGTCAAAAATGTTAGGACAGGGACATCAAAAGTCTGGTAAGGTTGTGTAATTGAATGTCCCCACTGTGTGACTAACAAAGAGTTATCTTATCTTATCTTAATGCTAAAAATAACATCTGATGGAACATTTTACAAATAATTAGGCTAAATATTAGCAGGTTAGTAACATGATTAGGCATTAGACAGCATTCAAAAGAGGCTGAGGCTTTTAAAAGTAGGCTAAAGGCTGAGGCTAAAATAACAATAAACTTTGGGAATTTCATAATCCACAACAGTGACGTCTCAAGAATAGACAGCCAAGTGGGGCACTATAAACTCTCTGAGCAGCTTCCACTCATCTGTGAAACTACACACAACCTACTTGCTCAATTAATTTAACAACAATTGCACCTCATCAATGAAATTCTAAAAAGCATAATCCAGTGTTGTGCCGAAATTCGGCACCCCTGCCTTGATATGCATCCCCTGACAGGAGCATGCACACTACTTACCAGAGGTATTCCGTTGCCTTTACTTTGCTTATTGTGACCAAAGGAACTTAAATACAATTAATTTCATTCATGAATAAAGGAAATAAACCTTTTACTGAGTATGTATGTCTTATGTAACTGTTAACTGTGATTAAATTGTTGACACGATTCATTATATTGCCTTGCCAGCAGTGGCTAACAGTTACTGTTATGTTTTTGAGTGGAAAGCTGCGTAGCAATGCTGATACTGTAAACGATATTCACATAAGCTTGTGTATGCAAATCTTTCATTTTTTATTGGCTGCTCCCAGCATATAAGACTGCTGAAAGTACTGACTTTATGTAACACGTGCAGGAATATTTTGAATATATTGGGAACTACTGTCATTTTAATAAGTGAAATCCACAACAATGATAGAAAATATTTAAATGAATTGCTAAACAAAATTATTGATTATGTCACACACTGCTCCACAGCGACATCTGGTGGGGCCAGGCCCCTAATGCAGAGGCATCCCTGATCCACAATAAATAATTAAATCATTGTCAGGCTCCTCACTCCTCCAGCCTGTTCCATTTCTTCACGTCTCTCAAAAAAGTTCATGTCCCAAAATTCTTTGCACTCCTAAGCACACATGTGACTTTTTGCTCAGCTGATCCCCATTTAAGCAGAGCCCTGAGCTGAATTTGTTGCTTGGTATTGTCATGTTTCACACCATCCGGATATTTGCCTGGCATATTAGCTTGTTTTTGTTTTACACAGTTCTCTGAATTCTGTGGTGACCCTGTTCCTTCTATGGTAGTGTATTGCCTATCAGGTATACCTGGTGTTGAGAGATTCTGAATCCTTAGTTCTGTATCAATTCTTGCCTGACACTTATTTTGTTCTCCTTGAAGACTGGTCAGCCCTCTGCGATTGTTGATCCTTTAGTATTGTGTGTATATTTAAATATAGTGTCTAGTTCACTTGAGTCCTAAGGGGCTCTTCTGTGTTCCCACCAAGCACCAGACGTCATATTCACGTTGTTTTTTGGGCTAAATCTGGTCGGTCAGTCGTGGTCTTTATTTAGCCCAAAAATAGACGTTGAAAATTGGACAGTTTTCAGTCTGTCAGACTTGGACCAAATTTAGCCCAGAAATGGACATTTAATATTTTGCTGTTTTCAGTCAGTCGGATTTGGACCAAATTTAGCCCAAAAATAGACGTTTAATGTTTTGCTGTTTTCAGTCAGTCGGATTTGGACCAAATTTAGCCCAAAAATAGATGTTTAATATTTTGCTGTTTTCAGTCAGTCGGATTTGGACCAAATTTAGCCCAAAAATAGATGTTTGATATTTTGTTGTTTTCAGTCAGTCAGATTTGGACCAAATTTAGCCCAAAAATAGACGTTTAATATTTTGCTGTTTTCAGTCAGTCGGATTTGGAACAAATTTAGCCCAAAAATAGACGTTTTATATTTTGCTGTTTTCAGTCAGTCGGATTTGGACCAAATTTAGCCCAAAAATAGACGTTTTCAGTCAGTCGGATTTGGACCAAATTTAGCCCAAAAATAGATGTTTAATATTTTGCTGTTTTCAGTCAGTCAGATTTGGACCAAATTTAGCCCAAAAATTGACGTTTAATATTTTGCTGTTTTCAGTCAGTCGGATTTGGACCAAATTTAGCCCAAAAATATAAGTTTATTCTCTCTTTTACATTTACATTTTCTTTTGAGGTATTTAGCAGACAACATACCAAGGAAGGATCTCTAGCTAGTTAGTATAGGTTAGATTTCAGAAGATGCCTCAAGCTTATATGCCAAAAAAAAAAAGTCAGTATGGATGTCTAGATCCACAATACTTGACATTAAAGTAATGACAATAAAGACATAAGTATAACCACAAGCCTTTAGTGAGTAGAGGATAAGAACTCTTGCAAGAGATGGGTCTTCAGTTGTATTTGGTCAAAACCATAGATTTTATGTCCTGCAGACTCAGTAAGAGAGACCATCCAGCTTGTTATCAGTGCACAGTTCAAAAGCCTACATGGGCAGCTTACACATCAGGAAAGGCACTATCAATGCTAAGCAGTATATCAAGGTTTTAGAACAACACATGATCCCAGACAGACAAACTCTCTTTCAGGTAAGGCCTTGCAAGACAGTACTAAACCATATACTGCATCAATCACGATGGCATGGCTTTGAAGAAAAGTTGGGTCCCTATAGTCCAGACCACATTTGGCACATCATGAAATGAAAAATCTGGCAAAGAAGACCCAGGACTATTGAACAACTGGAATGCTACAACAAACAAAAATGGAACAACAATCCCCACCCAAAACTCTAGCAATTGTTTTCCTCACTTTTCCAGACATTTACAGACTGCTGTTAAAAGAAGAGGGGATGATACACAATATCATGGTCCTGTATCAACTTTTTTTTTAGATGTGTTGTTGACATCATGTTCTAAATTTGTTTGAACCCAAATAATACCTGCTCTGTGTAAGTCCTGTGTAGGGGTCCGGACCACTGAAGAACAATGTAAAATCAGGCTAACAAGGTATGCAAAAAAAAAGATGGGCTACTGTTTCTAAAACTACAAACTGCACATGTGTTGTAAGGGTAGCTGGTAAAATGGACAATGAGCGTAGATAGAAGGTATTTGTTTCCATTGAAGTGGCTAGTGATTATATAAAGCATGTATATATAATGTATATCAGGATAAAAAAATAAAATTATTCTTGGAAATCATGGATGTTCTGGGGATTTTGTGTTTTGAAGTGGTGGACCGTGCATTTCACACCTAGGCCTTCAGTAATGCTCCGTCTGAATCAATATACCCCTCAGAAACTAATTAATGGGTATAAAAACCATTTAATATGCAGAAATACAGTATAAAGAACCATTGCATCGCAGATAGATAACTCCTGTAGCCTGAATAAATGCCTCTATTGAATAAACAAACCAGGGGTGAATAAGTGTCCTTCTACTGCAGCTATCACCACGACATACATAAAAACATCAATAATGACCTCATAAACTTTCAATATTATTTAGGAAAATAGCAACAATTTACTCACCAAAAAAACAGATTATTTATAAACAAAATCCATCCTTTCTTTCCTCAAAAACAGTGCAATTACTCTGTCATACTGATTATCCGTGCGCTTCAGTTTTATTCAGTTTTATTATTATTTATCCTTTCCTATCGACATCAATGCTAATGCTAAGTAGATTGACTATGCAATCAATGAGTCTGAATACAGTAACGTTGCCAGACGCCTGCTAGAGGGCCCTGGTGACACCAACTCAAAATCTGATTGGTTGAAGCAACAGTTTCATCAACATTTATTTTGTGTTAAGAGAGCCTGCAGAATGGATTGTGAAGGCCTCGGCAGTCTTCTTTGACTTTGACCCTGCCTGGCAACAAATGAAGGCTGAAATGTAATTGGTTAAATGCTTTAATACAAAAATACATGTCTGGAAACAGCACAACCATCAGAAAAGCAATATAAGGAAGCGGACAGACTGTTTGGAATGATTTAATAAGTATTCATGGACAAAATATAATTAACATCAGTTTGTGATTCAGATATTTCGTAGGCCAGCAGAGAAGGCCTTGCAGGCCCTGACGGCCTACCACTGATGTTTTGTTATTACTAACTCTATAAAAGCTGCTTTTTGACATCAGTTGTAAAAATCCCTATATACATAAAATTGACTTGACTTGTCTTCTGTTAAAGAGGAGAGAGACCTTCCAGCTCATTATTACTGAGCAAGCACAATTAATGCTGAATTATATATCCATGTGAGCAACATATGCTGCCATCCATACATCTTTTGCAGGGAATGCCTTGCTTATTTCAGCAAAACAAATCCATAGCACATCCTGCATGTATTATAACAATACAGATTCAGAGTCAAAGAGTTGTGCAGCGTTGTGCAGGCCAGGCCTGTCACCCATTGAAAACATTTAGAAGATTGTGAGACTAAAAATACAAAAAAGAGACCCCAAACTAACTAAACTGAACAGCAGAAATCTTATATCCTCCAAGTGCTTAGTGTCATGCTCACCACTCTTTCAAGCCATGTCTCGTCCAGCTATGTACTATTCACAAACTCCAAGTCCCATGATCCTTCTCGCTTCTACTCATCAAGAGATTTTATGAACTACATATCCCAGAATCCCCGGCAGGGATTTATCATGTGACTGCATCAAGCTGCTTCCTAACATACTCATACTAATGTCATTATATAAGCTTTACCACTGACTCTTATCTTTGCTTAGTATTGTTGTTTTTATATGCAGTCCTTTGTACCTGAGTATTCTATTGGCCTATTTGGTTATGATAATCTCCAGGATTTAGCCCTGTTCTGATAGCCTAGCGTTCTTGTCTTTGCCATTTCTGTTTTTCTGAGTCTAGCTCAGTTCTATTCCATGATTTTTGTTTTGGTCCTCAGATTTCTACCTGTACTAGTGTTCTCGTTTGATGTTTGCTTTCTCTGTTCTTTTTTTTTTTTCCCATTAGCCTGTTTCCTGTATTAGCTTATGTGCATTTTGTGTTTAGATCTCTAGGTCTAGGTTCTCTTTTGTCTCATTTTTGGCTTTCTGCTTTTGTCTTATGTTCTGCCTTGGTTCTTTACTTTGTTATTTATGAGCCTCACCTGCCCTTTCGGGTCTCGCTTGATTATTTTGTGCCTAACCTCATGTGTATGACTTCATGCTTATTTACTGATACTGATTTGGATGAACATTTTCATTAGTTTTTTTGTTTTATACCTGCACTCATCTTTCTGCTTGAATATACTTAGTGACAACACAGTGTAAGAGCTCATGCAACAGTGGTAAAATGGGCATGTTTAAAAAACAATCAAATTTCCATTTGATATAATAATAATAATAATTGTCATTGAACTATTTTTCATCAAATATATGGTTTAAATGTTTGCCTTTAATTATATTTTGTTTTTATTTACATTTTACACACTACTTAAACTTTTCTGGGAATGCATTTGTATGTCTTTTGATGAAATTATATAGAGGTTTGAGAAAGTCACTGTATACAAATTTATCCTTCCTATTATTTAGTACCAATTCTTACATTAGAACTAATTTCACTGAGAAACTGAAGATTGTGATTCTGCAAAGAAAGTATGGTGTCTGTCTTGTGAATCTTTTCCTTTCGCAAGAACCCACCCCCCAAACACTTTTAGCCAGGGACTCGGGGCAATTGCTGTCCATTATGGAAACTAGGTCGGAGAAGGGTGGACTCAGGAATAGACGGGGGCCAGTAATTATTTTTATCATTATTAATTTCCACCTCAAGGTTGTGGCTATCCTTTGTTTGCCTCAATCTCAACTGAGCCCCCACCATCCCCCCTACACTTCCATCACTACCCATCTTCTTTACAAGGCTGTATGCCAAACCAGGCAGAACACTGACTGAAAGACACACAAAGGGGGGAAAAGGCTTAAAGGGATAGGGAGCATGAATGTGAAAGAGGGAGAGGGAGTGGGTCATTTCATCATTCAAAGGGCTCTAATTTGGACATGCAGGTTGTATATTTGACACAGTAAATCAAAATAAAATATGGGGATGGGGGGATGGGGTGGGGGTACTGTGTTTAGGTGTAAGGCCCTCAGGGTATACTTTGTGATGGCTTGCACACTCCAATTAGTAATTTAAAAAGGACTGACTCTTGTCACCCTCATGGGGTAAAGGTGGGGGCAGGGGCTGGGTGTGACAAATGTGTGTCATTTAAACTCTTAACCAGGATGGGTCAGCTAGAACAGCACACCTCCCAAAGGGATTCCATTAAAAAACATACATAAAGCAGAATGCAGCCCCCAAATCACCGCTACCAATGGGCTGACATTGCGATACAGGGTATCTGATGCAGACATAATGGAAGTCATATGTAGAGTCGTGTTTGTATTTATTGGGGATATGCATTTCACACTGGTATTACATGTAATGTCAAATGTCAATCCGGGATTTATTTATGTACTTGTTATAAACCCAGCAGCTCTGTTTGATTTTGGGGGAATATATAATTAAAAAACTATTTTACCTGTGTAGATACAAGACATCAAATCAAATCAAATCAATTTATAAAGCGCTTTTTACAACTGATGTCACAAAGCAGCTTTACAAGGTTAGTAATAATAAACATCAAATCATTAATCCCTAATCCCCGGTGAGCAAGCCAACGGCGACAGTGGCAAGGAAAAGATCCCTCAGAGCTGGAGGAAGAAACCTTGGGAGGAACCAGACTCACATGAGGGACCCATCCTCCTCTGGCCAACTAATTCTATGTTTGTGATAAATCATAATCATACATGTTTCAATAAAGACATGTATTTATTGATTTATTTCAGTGGCAGTAGTTTACTCAGTTTCACAACATGCATACATACAAGAAGTGAAAATGTGTAACACATGCATCACTAGGTACTTCTAGAAAATAGATAAAAATGGAAAATATAGATAAATAAAAAACAAATATTGCCTACAGTTTTTACCGAGTATAAAATAAACATTATTTCAAACAAAGCAAATAAAAAAGAAAAAATTCCCTCAGTTTCCTAAACAACACTGATCATTCCTCATTTTTATATTTGTATCACATTATTTTTGTATCACATAACGTTTTTATTTGCTGAGTGAACTAAACATTGTTAATTTATTGTCACATTTATTCAACAAGTTGTACACTAGATACCTGCTCCCAGATACCTTCCATCACTAATACAATCCACGCCACAACATCTCCGCCAAGGGTGGTTATAATATTTAGATAAACAATATGTGTAATTGGCACCATGTCTTGGGTTTAGATAAGATATGTGTGGTGCCCTGCCCTACCCCAGTGGAGGGGCAATGGATAGATGGAGTGTGTGTATTTATATATATCAGGACTAGACAAATGAGAATCAGTGTGTTACTTGGGCACAAATCAACAAAACTTGAGTACTTAAGACTTACTTAGCTTGGCTAGGCACCCTGATGGGGCAACGTTGATGGGGAACAGTAGAGATAGTCCTGGAATTGTGGCTGTCGCTGTGGAGCTTTGGTAGTGGAGCTGTGGTGATAGAGCCCTTACTAGGGAGCTGTAGAACACACAGGGCACAGGCTGTGGCACTTAGAAACTGAACTAATAGTTAATTTGACAGAACAGTCAGGGCAGTGATCCTGCTTGGTTTAGGTTCATAACCAAGGAGCCTTGCTTCAGCTAAGTCTTCTGAAACCCAGAAACTGCACTTATAAAATGCCTTGATGGAAAGGGAGAGGTGTACTTAACATTAGCTTGGTTTGCAGTGACAAGGAGTCCAATCTTCAGTAGTTGCTGGTCACAACAGCAGCCTGCAAGCACAAAACACCCAAACAGAGCCAAAAAGCAGTCAATTTACAGCAGAACTACTCCTGAAAAGTTTCCACTGCTCTGCTCTGCTGAGGACAACTGTACTAGAAGAGTCTATTATGCAAGACTCAAGAATAAATGATCGCTTCAATGTTTCTTAGAAAATTCCTCAGAGAGTTGTCAAAAGGAGATCCAGAAAATGATTCCCTATTCAGGTACAGTGCCAGAACAAGAATCATCAAGTCAAGTCAAATTTCTTTATTTAGTGCTTTTTACAACTGATGTCATAAAGCAGCTTTACAGTTTTAGTAACAACAAACACCAAAAGACTCAGCAAGCAAGCCAACAGCGACAGTGGCAAGACTCCCTCAGAGCTGGAAGAAGAAACCTTGGGAGGATCCAGACTCACAGGTTTGACCCATCCTCCTCTTATGAACTACTTATAAGTTCTAGTCACATAATCTAATGATGCTGTTGTAGTGTTCTGGTATACTGATATGGTGACAGTAATGATGATAATAAAGGTACCAGCCAGTAAAAGTCCATATATCCTTGATTGTTGTCAGTAGTGTAGGGCATCTGGAGCTGGTTACAGTAGTCACGTAGTGAGCAGCTGGTCTAAGGTGGCATCATGCAGAGATAGTATTCAATCTTCCATCAGCGTTGGGCCAGACCGACAATCACGCACTTGGAGGAAATAGAGATGGAATTAGTTCTGTTTGGGTTTATAGAGTACAAGGATTATGAGACGTATCGCCAGCAGAACTTTCTAGAACAGCCTACCTAAAAGGAGAGAACCAGAAAGTAAACAGACATGGGAGCTCTTTGACACATTGGCATCTTTCTGCTCCACCATCAACAAATCTGAGTCATCATATGTGAACATTAAGACAGCCCCCACATCTCACTTTACTATAAATCCCTGGATCTGCAACCTTTGTAATATACCGCCGGTGTGAGAGACAACTCCAGAGGGTTAAAGTATCCTACAATTATAAATGTACCACTATACACTACTAAACTTTACACTAAATCACTAAAGTTTTTTAAGAATTCTGAGTAGGACCCCGGAAGCCTGTATATATTAAATAGTGAGAATGCAACATTATTTGTGGGAGGATTGATAATATTATAGAATAGATTTCAAGTAAAGGGGTCTCAGTATTTCTGATTCATGTTTAAAGTGTTTTGGTAGATTATACCTACACATCCTCCCGTTCCTGACAATCTCAGACTGTGTGCGTAATTGTAACCTTCAGCCGTGGCTTTCTTTATTTCTAAATAGTCATCAGGTCTAATACATGTTTCGGTAAGAATTACGATATTGAATTTCTGATCAATTATAATTTCATTCACAATAATTGATTTTGAACTTAGAGATCTTATACATATATATACATCAGTGGCGGATGCTGTTCTTTCAAGGAGGGGAAGCTCAATTTCGGGCTACATCATAAAATGTGTCGGTTTATTTATACGTAAATTCTACCCTC
>BRDA01086891.1:0-18747 GCA_036984385.1 Crenuchus spilurus
TGAGTACTGATATGCACTCAGCATTCGATATCGAAATGTTAATTCGAGTATACTAGTACTAGTAAATACTAGTACAACTCTAGTATTTTTCGCATCTGTACTTTCCCACTATTGTAAGTCGCTTTGGATAAAAGCGTCCGCGAAATGCAATGTAATGTAATGTAATGTAATTATCCAAACTAAAGGAAACTTGGGATGAGGTATCACGGCTTATGATGACATTTGAGGTAAAGTAAAAAGGTCTGATTAATAAAAAGGTAGATTAAGATTAAGATTAAGATCAACCAATTTAGGAGAAGTAAAGAAGGGGGTCATACCATTTGGTTTGGGGTGTAGCAGGGGCAGGCGTATCTGTGCAGGTGTGGGCTCTGTAGTTCCTCCTCCTGCAACCCCTGGCACTGCCTTTAAAGCAAGGAACGCTTCTCCTTCAAAATCATCACTCCGCAGGGTGTCGTGGTCCAGCACTGTGACCAACAGACAAGCTCCTGCTGACTGGCACTGCTCTAATGTCACAGAACTGCCCAAACAGGACAGGAGTAACATTATTACTGTAACACTCCACCATTAAACAGACACATGTAGGTAAAAACCAACATCCAGTCCACTGCCTAGTTCAGACTGTGTCCTCAGTGTATGATCATTCTTAAGGTTATATATTTTGTGACATTATGATTTCAATGAATTAATAAATGATTTTTACACTGAACTCATTTCAGCTTCAGTTTTACTCACAACTGGAATGATTCATCAAACAGTGGGTTGAGTTCACATTTTCTGATAGTTGTACAGTGTAGCTCCACCTGCGGGAACACATGCTTTGGCTCCAAAGACAGCTGCACATATGGGTCACTGGAACCTGCAGAGAAACATGCCAGACTATTAAAAAAAGCAATGTTTGAGGTCAGCACCAGGAAACCAATGTTATTATTAACATTACACTTATACAGCGCCTTCCTCAAACCCAAGGGCGCTTTACAATCAACACTACAAACACAGCAGCCAGTCACGTGTGTACTCTCAACAGGAAGTGACCATCCACCTGGAGGACTGCATCGAGCACTGGGGGATCACGCAGGACAGAGTGCCAACCATATCTGGGCAAATACATACATACATACACACACACCAGGGTCATTTTTAGAGTAGCCAATTCACCTGATCGCCATGTTTTTGGACTGTGGGAGGAGACCGGAAACCCACACAGACACGGGAAGAACATGGAAACTCCACCCAGATGGGGATTTGAACCCAAGACCTCAGCGCTAAGAGGCGAGCATGTGAACCACCAAACCATTGTGCCACCCCATGTCAACTAGCCTTGGTGCCCAGCGATGATGTATGGGCAGCAGTGAGATAAACGGCATCAGAGGAGGCCAGTGCTAGTCTTCACCCTCATAGAGTCACCTTCATCTGGCGCAGTGCAGAGCATCTCACCATCCTAGCTAAACCCAGGAGTGGATGCTAATCCATCACTGGGAACATGGATGTTCCCATGTTTTTGGACCGTGGAAAGACACCACAGGGAGGACGTGGAAACTTCACCACAATGGGGACTCGGACCCAAAACCTCAGCATTGAGAATCAAACGTGCTAACCATCGAGCCAACGTTCCAGCATAGCCAGCATGAATGTTTCCAACAATTTGTGCTACAGTAGCTCTTCTGTGCAACTGAACAGCTGTACTAAAGCCTATAAGCTCAGTCAACAACAAAAATTCTGGACGAGCCTAAACTTTTGAGCAGTAGTGTATGTTATGCATTAATAAGCATAAATTCATGTATATTTATGCAATGCCTTGCTTGGCTTAGTCATGTTATATTAGCAGTAACTCGTGTGTTTACCATTGGAGTCCAGAGGGATGAGGTTGACCGCGTTCAGCACCTCTACATGCAGTTTCTCTTCTGAGCGTTTGTACGAGGTTTTGAGTGTGACGGCTCCATACTTCTCACCATGACACACTTTCTGTTAACAGACCAAAGTAAAGCTCACGTGAGCAGAAACATGCAGTAATGTCCAGATAAAATGAATATCGATTACTGTGCTCATGATCAAACCTGCTCCCAGACTTTCCTCTCAAAGAACTTCTCGATCAGTTGCTGGCAGTTCATGGAGCTCATGGTCAAGTGACTTTGCAGGGCCTACAGTGGGGAATACAGAGAAAATGAAACAGGAGAAATACAATCAAGCTATACATACATATTTGAAAAGTAGACCCTTTATGGTTTCCGGGGTATGTTTAGTTTTGTTTCTAGGATAAAATCTTGCAGTTATATAAGCGTTTTTGCGGAATTTTGTTAATATGATGGCTCAGATAGATCAGCTGGCAGACACCTGAGCCAGTATACATTGCTAGGTAGTAGTGATGGGGAGAGAGCATGGACAATTTTGTCCCAGCTGTCGATGGCAATCAGCATGATCAGGATTCTAACTCATAATCCTCTAATCATAATGCCTTAGTCCACATAAAACTGAGGATCTTGAGTTCGAATCCCATTCATGCTGACAGCTGCGGCCTGAGAGAGCAAAATTGGCGATCCTCTCTGCAGGTGGGTAGATGGCGCTACTACCATCACTGCTAAAATAAATAATGTCTGCAGGTGTCTGTTGGCCAATCCATCAGAGCTGGGGATCCTGCACTTTCCTCCAACCGCATTGGCTGCCCAGCAACAATGTATCAGCAGTAGTTTGAAAAGAGGCGGAGCCTGGCTTCACATGCATCAGAAGAAGTCTGTGCTAGTCTTCACCCTACTAGAGTCAGGAACATTACAAGTGATTGGGAGAGTCCTAACAGATGGGAGGGTTGATTGAGTACTCAAAATTGATGGAAAAAATTAGGATAAAATAAAAAAAATTATTAATGGTCATCCCTGCATTAATATCATCCAATTCATCAATAATAATAATCAAAAGTGCTCAAAACTGCTGACCTTATATTCTTCTGTGTATAGCGTCTGAAGAGGAAGCCCGTTCCCTTCACCATGAAAGCACTGCTCCAGACACTGCCAAACACACGATTTAAACAGTTAAAGACATTGTGTAACCTACATAAAAACAAACACTAGAACACATTAGTCTTTCTATCGAAAATTAAATTAATCACCAAAATATCTCTCACATCCCCTCAAATTCTATTCCGATCTTACTGAAGGTCTTAAAGACGAGACGATGTGATTAAAGACACGTTATGACTTCCTGTGAACTATAAAAATGAATAAAACCGTGTATATAAAGCAGTGATGATTCTCTTTTTAGGGAGTGCACTTGGTCAGACTCTCTACACTGAGAGTTTTAGTGTGTGTGTAGGTCCTGTATTACAGTAGTCCGCTGGTTAAATGGTGTTGGGAAAAGCCGGAATAGATAAACTAAGACAAATGAGTTTTACAGTCATAAAAAAATCGTAAATGAAGTGAAATCTCTCTATTTTGCTCATTTTCATGAATTTCTTCATAATTGTAGTCGATGGAAACATTTTTTTCCTGTCAACACATAACATTTGCAAAATGTTTGGACCTGGCCACTGTGTGTAAACAGAACAAACCTGCAGAGTGAACTGCAGCCTCTGGAAATAAACCACACCACTGTCCTCCTGCTGGGAGACCTGGTGCAGAACCTTCACCGAGTTCATCCAGAGCGGAGTTAACAGACTGAAACAGAGTTTATTTGATAACGTTATCTCTGTGGGATGATACCATGGTGGAACATTGGCATCTCTCAACCTTCAGACTGCCAACTACAGTAGAGTTTGTTTTAGCCTCAACAGAACTTTTGTTGCCAAATAAAACATTTTTGAAAACCTTGCTCAAAAACATCAGTGTCAAGACAGAAGCTTGTATTTTTAGTTTCATGGTATGTCACACTTTAGGCCTCGTGTCTAAAGCCCTATTCACCAGTCATGCTGTTCGCCATCAAGCAAAAATTGGCGGTGCTCTCTCTGAGCAGGTAGATGGCGCTCTCTCTCTCTATCACTCTCACATTGTAATATCTGCTGGCTCAGGTGTCTACTGATTGGTCCATTCAGAGCTGGGAATCCTGCGCTTTCCTCCGAGCGCGTTGGCTCCCCAGTGATGGTGTATCAGTGGTAGTTAGAAAAGAGGTGGTGGCTGCATCACACGCAGCGGAGGATGCTTGTGCTTGTCTTCACCCTCCTAGAGTCAGGGACAGTGCAAAGTGATGGGGAGAGCCCCCTAGTGGATGGGATGGGTTAGCTGGCTATTACTACACTGAGAGGGGAAGAAATGGGCAAAATACTAAAAATAAAATGATTTTAAAAATGAGTTTATCAGGGGACGTCTGCTTTTTAACATTTTACATCTCCAGCAGTAAAATGACTACATCTGAGTTTAATGTCTGAATTTCTGAGGGTTTATTAGAAAAGCTCTAGACCAGGGATACTCATTGCGCGGCTCTCGAGCCACATGCGGCTCGCCGTGCTTTATTGGTGGTTCTCGTGACCGGTTACGAAAGTACGCCAGCACGGCCAAAGTATTTTAAAAGCATGCTACAGAGACATGTACTGTAATGTGCTTTACATTCCAAGCACTTGCCCTCTCATTTTGCCTCAATTAAAGTTGGTTCCAAATCGGGGATACTGTGGAACCTGGCAACACAGGCACTGTTTCCAACAGCAGGCTGCACGAGACTCTGCCATTGCCAGGTTCACGGTTTAACACTTATAAAAGAACTAATAAAACACTCATGTTACCATATTATTAATGACTTTAAGATAAATAGCAATAATCATAATAAATCCCTTATAAACAAAATACTAAGTCGTACACTCGTACACAGTTGTTTTGCCATTCGCTTCAAACGTGTGACAGACATATTTTGGGCTAGTTTAAGCTTCTAAAGGGCAGGTTTTAGACTGACTTTAGGCTGGATATTTTAGTTGGACCTGGCAACCCTGCAGCAGGGTGGCTACATGGCAGCAGCGATTCTATAAGCTAGCTAGAGCAATACATTCAGTGAGGTTTAGTCCATAGGTGGGTTGTTTATTTTTTTACATTATTTGAGTGACTTGGGGTGATATTGTGGCTCTCTCCTTGGCTTTGATCTGTCAATATGGCTCTTTTGAAAAAAATAGTGAGGATCACTGCTCTAGATTAAGGAGGGGCGCTGCTGAGGAAGTCCAAAATGAATGGGCTCATGTGGAACTTTAGTGCAAAATTGTAATTTCTAAAATGTTAAACATCTTAATACTCACTAATGCACTGAAACAGAACTACATTATATACTTTAAAACAGAGGCTTGGCTCTGCTCGGCTTACGAGCACAGCTGCTCATTAACCAATCAGCACTCAGTAGCCAAAATGCTAATGTTTTAATGCAAGAAACTAGGCTGGGTTAGAAAAACACAGCAATGCTGGCTAGTTTTCTTATTTTTCAGGTGCAACATTCAACACCGTAAACAGCCGAGTCTCACCTCTTGAAGTTTTCCTGCACCAGGTTTTCATTCATATACTGAAACTCCTCCTCCAGGTACCGCATCAAAGGATTCACAGCCTGAAGAGAGCAAAAATACACTGAGCTTCAACGTGTTCAGCCCCTTTATCATTACTCCCAGAGCTGGATCTCATACATACATCCTCTGTCGATCTGGAGGGCAGCCTGTGTCGTGTGGCCATCCTGCGGACATACGTCTCAATGTCTGTGTGCAGCTGGAAAAGAATGCAGACACAGAATGCAGTGAGCTCAGGAACGTGTAAATAATGTAAATAGTAACACATATAAGTTCATTGATTCCTTAAGCTGCTGATTGCACTGCTCTTGAAATGAATAATTACAATAGTTATAGGTAGGTGTAACCCTCCCGTCTCTGCCTCGTCCCTGGCTCCGACTTTGTCCATGTGCCTCTTTTGTTTATGTTTTCCATGTGCCGTCTTGTCTCCACGTGCTTGTTTGTTTACATCTTCAACGTGTCTTGATCATGTCTCCAACCCCAGTTACGTCATGTACAGCTCTGCTGTGTCATCCCATATCTATTTATGTTGCTATTTAGCTCCCTCATGTCACAGTCATTGTGAATTATCGTATGTCACCATAGTCATGTATTGTCAAACAAGGTTTGCGACCTTCTGGAAAATTTCCTGGGAAGTTGGTACACAGTAAATCTGCCAGTGTTAAATCAACACTATTAGAGTTAAATTAACACTGAGGGTGTCAAAATTTAATACTCACAGTGTTAATTTAACTCTGTTAGTGTTGATTTAACACTAGCAGATTTACTGTGTAGGCCTTTAATTATAGGATATTACAGACTTTTATGTAACTGTACATAACTGGATGTTAGAGTTCTGGGGTTCAATCCCCAGATCAGGCAAGCTATATCAATAAGAGTCCCTGGGCAAGACTCCTAAACTAAACTGACATACACCTCATTAAGCTTCATGCAGAAAGTACTCAGTACACATAACTTCTAATAAGAATATTATGACATATAAACAAGAAAAAAGCACTAATTTTACTGCTGGACATGAGACCCTGAACTATGTACATTTTTAAGCGTTCCCTCATCTAGAACACTGGATTCAGCTCGTTAACTAATTAAACTAACCTAGAGCTCAGTCCTTTCAGTCTATTTCTGTGGAATTACAATTACAGAGTCTCTAACCTTCTTCTGTTAAAATCTTAATATCTTACCTTCTTCCCAAGCGTGTCTACAGCCGAGCGGATCTCTCGGTTGAGTGTGGCCTGTGTGTGTTGCAGCTGTGAAGGGAGTGTGTTCTGGAACTGGGTTTCTCCTATCACGTTCCGCGTCCGTTCTCGAAGACCAGTCCAGTTCAGCTGCTGAGGGAGGGGGGTCAGCACTGAGCGCAGATGCTCAAAGTCATTCACAACTACACACAGCTAGAGACAGAAATCAAGAGAGATTAGACCATCATACACAGATAAAGATAAAGATATTACTTGAAAATTACACATATACACAGACATTAAAGTCACAATTTAGTCTGTTTTAATAACAAATATTAGCTATGACAGAGAGATCGATAGTTAGAGAATCATACAGACAGACAGATGATGGACGGACACACAGACAGATGATAGACAGACAGACAGACAGACAGATGATAGACAGACAGACAGACAGACAGATGATAGACAGACAGACAGACAGATGATAGACAGACAGACAGACAGATGATAGACAGACAGACAGACAGATAATAGACAGACAGACAGACAGACAGATGATAGACAGACAGACAGACAGACAGATAATAGACAGACAGACAGACAGACGATGGACAGACAGACAGATGATAGACAGACAGACAGACAGATGTTAGACAGACAGACAAACAGATAATAGACAGACAGACAAACAGATAATAGACAGACAGACAGACAGATGATAGACAGACACACAGAAAGATAATAGACAGACAGACAGATGATAGACAGACAGACAGACAGATGATAGACAGATACAGATGATGGACAGACAGACAGACAGACAGACAGATGATAGACAGATACAGATGATGGACAGACAGACAGACAGACAGACAGACAGACAGACAGACAATAGACAGACAGACAGACAGATAATAGACAGACAGACAGATGATAGACAGACAGACAGACAGACAGATGATAGACAGATGCAGATGATGGACAGACAGACAGACAGATGATAGACAGACAGATGAACACAGAGCTTCAGTATTTTTGTGTCAAACTGTACAGACACAGAAAACACACACAGACAGAAAACCTAAGAAATCATCCACCACTGGACAGTGTTAGATCAGTCAGCATCATAAACTAGTCACATATACAAGTGCACAGAACAATCATAGCACAGCTGGAGGATAAAAAACAGAGAGATCAGATAGTCCTGTAGACACAAACATAGAACAAGATAACCAAACAAATCACACATCATCATCACACAGCGTGAACCAAAACCAACGACACAAAGACAGCAGGAAAATGACCCGCTGCTGCACTTTGCATACAGTAACTGAAAGAATGGTTTATATAAGAGAGAAAGTGTCAGACACCAAATGACCATTATTAGGATAGAGTACTTTTTGTTGTAGGGGCTGCATAGCTTTTGTTGTTGAAATCAGTGACACTGAGGTGAAAAACATCAGCTGTACATGATCCACTCACACCTGAGCAACACACATTAACACACCACCACCACATCAGTGTCACTGCAGTGCTGAATGATCCACTGCCCAAATAAATAAATAAATAAATAGTGTAGATAAAATGAGTTAACAAGGTATGTGTACCTATATCACATTACTTACACAAGATATTTAGTTTAGCTGACGTTTGTAAACATGTTGGCTGCAATAAAACAGCAGCGCTACATTAACCCTCTAGAGTCTGAGGGTGTTTCAGACACTCTGATGTCTGACATGGCTTGACGTTTTTACAAATTACACCCATTTAAAATATTTTTTTCCAAAGTATTACAAAGGCTTTAGTTCAGCACAAACTCAGCAACAACAGTGTCAAAACAGTAAGAGTGTCATAAATCTATATTCTGATAAAATCTGCTCTAAACTTAGACTTTCCAAAAACCTGTTTTCAGATGTGTGATATATTCTGAAAAAACACTCTAAACATTTCTAGTCAAGACTTTTGAGCTCAGAACTGAATAAACAGAGGTGTTGGCTACACACTGCTCATTACAGTTTTTAGACATTGCATGTGGTTTTATTTCTAAAGCTTAACTAATGTGAGGTGACACTGCGTTTTCCTCAGCCACTAACCCTACACTGAATATTTATGAGATAGTTATGAAACACTCAGGAGAGGTCTACTGTTCATGTTAACCACAAGTGAGAAATTTCGTTAAAATTCCACACATTCCAAAGCCGGCAATCCAACACTGGCATGTCCGAAATTACAATGTCATTATCATATGAATGACAGATCACGTCGTTTGGAGGGAAAACAGCACAGCTGTCTGACTCGATCTCAAAAACGTGTCTCTGCTTATTTAAGCTCCTCTCACACATATCTAAATAGATATTTTGTTTTAAGCTATATATATTTGAAAAGTAGACCTTTTATAGTTTTCGGGGTATGTTTAGTTTTGTTTCTAGGATAAAATCTTGCAGTTATGTAAGTGTTTATGCAGAATTTCAGGTTTGTTCCTGCAGGCGGGTCCACTGACTGCAAAAGGTTAAAAAATGCTATTTGAAAAATAGTATAATAGGCTGACATGTCCATGCTTAGTTAATTACATTTAGAAAACTGAAAATGGCTGAGTGATGTAAGACCTAAGGCAGTGTTGGGGGTTTTAAAGAGTCAGAAACAGGAAGTGGTGGTTGAGATTATCACAGTGTTTGTCTTACCATGTTGACGGCACTACCAGGGTCACATTTCTCAGAGAGCTCCTTCACTCGAGCCTTCAGTAAGCGACAGTATGATGATGCGATCTTGCACATGTCCTAACAGCCAAGTGAGAAAGCATAACAGCAGTCAAGTGTGAAGTTTCTGATCAAATATAGTTCTCATATGAACTATAAACCTTAGTAAGCAGTAAAGGATAATAAATGATATCATAGTATGAGAAAAATTCTGCCATTTAGGTGATCTAAACTTTAAATGATAAACACATTTTGGGGATATGTGTGCATGTACTCACCTCTGTGAGTTTGACCATTAGCATGAATCCTTCCTCTGAATCAGGCCAGCTGAGCTGTTCCCAAAGCTGACAAATGGGCTGCAAACAGGCTGCCAGGTCCACTGCTGAAGAGCTATGCTTTATGGGCACTGAACCTGTCTGCAGTGGCTGCAACTAGAGACAGAAAGCCAGAGTCATATTCAATCTGCATAACACATTAAGAGAGACTGTTACATGTCATTAGCCAAGGTTATGTCTAGTGAAGGCTTTTTACTACATTTTAATCCCAGAAGTATTGGATGGAGAACCGTCATTCTGCAGCTCAATCTTGGGGGGTTTATACCCCTCTAGTCCATGCCTGGCATTAGACATGGTTCATGTTTATCTGCTCCAGAGAGTCCTATTCTATTTGGTGCAATATTCTATTGGTCATATTCTAATGGGTGCAACTTAAACTAGATGAATGAATTAATTAGAAGGGGTGTCCATAGATATTTAGACATATAGCTGTATATTATCATATTAACATAGCAATGTCAAGATAAGTTTGCAAATTTTTTTTTTTTTTTTGCAATGTCAATTCAGATTATTTTTCTTAGCTTTTTGTGCTGCAGTGGAAATACTTTTTAAGTGCATCCAGTAAGCCATCAATGCCCAGGCTGGAAATTTCTGTTGGGCATTTTTTTATATAAAAAATTCTAGGCTTTGTGCAAAACAGTGCAACCACAAATAATGAGATTAATGCTGTGATATCCAGACATGAAACTACACAAGTATGATCCATCATGTCTACTTTACATCATTCTGTGTTGCCATTTTGCGTTTGATGTAAGAGAACTGTATATTCCTGCCCACACATGGTACTTCCTATTCTATCACCTTCTGACCCATCAATTAGTGCAATACTGGAATATATGCAAATATTAAACTACACATAAACCTGTCATAGCTCCCACACTATATTTAGCTTACAATATTTAAACCCTCAAATTATATACGATATACCTACTAAATGAACTCCAGCCCCACTGAGTTGTGTGTACACAGAATTCACATTATTTTAGTCTCCCTCTAGGACCAATTTGAACACAGCAATGTTATTTTACTATAAACAGAGAAACACTGAGAGAACATGGACAATACGGATGTGGATCCTGGTTATTTAAGGAGATAAAATCATAATCAGGAATTGGTGAATGACTTTAAAAGATTCCAATCTGCTGCAGATCTTTGTGCACAAAAGTACAGGTGTGCAAAAAGAGAATGTGTACATCAGGCTTACCCGATCCACCTGCACTGCTTTCTCCACACGCTCCTGAGTGGTGGTGAATGCTTTACTCAGCCAGTACGGTAGAGCCTCTCGGAAATCCTCATGAAAGTCTGTCAAATGCAACAACTTCCCTCTAGCATGAGACACGAAGTGTGAAATATCAGTAACAGATATAACACATATTAAATGTGTATTATACGAGATGTTAAAATGTATCACAGAATGATAGGGGTTTGATGCCTTATCCAGGACACTTTAGCCAAGGATGTTTAGGTCATGGCTGCCCCCGTTAGTCTAATATTAGTGGTTTTCTGACTAAATAAACAATTACTGTCCACATAAATATTTTTTATCTAAAATTGCTCAGATGCCTAAACCTTTGTGCTGTAATGTAAATGAATAGGAAGGGTTTTGTTCTGATGACCTAAATAACTGTGTTTGAACTGGATTCAATGCTGAAAAGTTGATTGCATCCAAATGTTGCTCTGTACATGACCTGTAAACCCCTCAAAATGTGAATAACATTTCATGATTTTAAATTCAAAAGTTAAAAAATGAGCCTTAAATTGTCTTAAAATGTTTGTTGAATTTCAAATTAACAAAAGAATAACTGTAGGTTGTGTTAACGTTGACTTAAAAACTCGTATTTTATATAATAGTGCTGAGTGTATCTAACCTCTTCTGTAGGTAGGCTTTGTCTTTGTGGATGACTTGTAGACTCAGATATACAGGAAAGAGACTGTTGGCCAGTGACTGGTCCATATTATTCTCCACCTGAGACAGCGTATCACGGAGCTCCACTGCCAGCTACATACACATACATTCAAGCCTTAACTTATATTTGCTCATTTATCATTTCTAAAATTATATTTATTACATTTAAGTATGTAGGAGCATTTTTCAACTGAATTCTCACCAGTGAGTCCAACTTTAGGTACACTACTGTAAAAACATCCACCTGCACAGCACTGAGAAGAAAAAAGAGAAAGAATTATGAAAATAATTTGAGAAGCAGTACAGGATACATGATTAGAGTTTTACATGGAACACTACCTGACAAACACTCTGTTCCAGACATCTTTACTGAGACGAATGTCCTCCTGCACCTCCCTAATCAAAAGAGAGAGGGCGCTAACAGTCTCTTGAAGATCCTGGAATACAAGCACATAAATATTATAGAATCTAATGGCAAAAAATAATGAAACATGAGTAAAATAGTGAGTATAATCTTACTTTGGTCATTGGCTGATGGAGGCCTTTCTTAACATTGAACCACTCCTCTGTACCATTCTGCAAGAAAAGTGATAACATATTTCACGTATCCCTCTAAATTTTTAAGTAATTAGGCAAGTTAGAAAAAGAATATGACCTTGTAAAACAAAAATTTAATGATTAATAAAAGATACAACATGGCAGCAACATCTCAAATCAGTCCCCTTCTTTTTCTTATCCTTCTTGTAATTTATTAAAATTAATTAATAGGATTGCAGTTGAACTGTCACATTTGGCTTATTTTTTCACATTGTGAGTCACATTAAAGATACTTTATTATTGAGCATCCAGACTACGACACCTAAAATTAATCTGGACACAATTTAGCCAAACATTTTTTTATATAGGGAAAAATAAAAAAATAATTACAAAACATAAACTGTCATATTCTATATTTTTTTCCATGTAAAGTGACATATTTCATGTATTTTTAGTTTTGCTTTAATGTCTGAGCAGTAATTTACTCAAATTAAAAGAAAATATTCTAATGATTAGAGATTTTGGATTTCTGATTTTCATAGGCTAGAAGTCATACTGATAGAGTAAAACAAAAATATATATATATATTACCTTTTTTAATTAAACGACAAAACTTTTGTTTTGAACTTTTTTCGCAATATAAATAATTTTTGATATGGCACTTTATAAATATATTTCTGTTAAGTTTCTTCAGTTGTTATTTTATTTGTGGTACTTTGGGTTACTGTAACAATGTTACTGTGTCTTTAAGGCTGATATATGTAAATGATCACTGTTCTAATTTGCTGTTCTGTATTGTGTTTCATTTTAAATCAGTCCACATTGAAACACTTCAGTGTGAAAGAGGCTGGGCTAAACTGCTGTAGGCTGAATAGATGGGCATATGTAAATAATTTTTATGACATCACAAAAATAAGGAATTTGAGATGTGCAGCTTTGTTTACATATAGACTTTATGGTCTGATGAGTGAAATGTAAATTTCCAGACTTAAACAATGTTTACATACTACATCCATTACTTTTATTTAAAAAATAGTTTATATATAGTATGGACCCTTTAAAGTACACCTCCCTAATTTTAATGAACTATTGTTTTCATGATTTACATTGTTGGGACTGGTTTACAGTATTGAAGGTCTTCATTTGTGTCTCACCAGAACAGCATCAGTAACTTCATCATGTAGATCAAAATGTGCAGGGTTGAGCTTCTGAAAGGCTCGGGTCTTACAGATCTGGACCAGAACCCTACACACACACACATACACACACACCAAACACATACACCAACAAATAAATAAATAGAAATGATCTCAGCAGAACACATAATTACTCCTAGTAGTCCTCGGTGCTGTACCTGAGCAGTGTGTGTAGTCGTGGGGTGGTTTTGGGAGTTGGAGGGAAGATATCTCTATACTTTGACACTAAACACAGACCATACTGGAGAAACCCATGCAGAGAATCCCCTAGCTCTTGTTTCTGTATAAACGGTAAAACACAAGTTGAAATAGAAAAAAATCATCAGGATCATATTAGAAAAGTACGATTCAGCACATTAATGTCCACATTTTAAACTGCACTTGATCTTAATGATCACTGTTCTCACTTTTCTCTTTAACAGTATCAGATTTCTGAGGAAGCACAACGTTGTGAAACAGCATCCCTTTAGGTTCAGAGTATTGCTACCATGGACCAAGAAGGATGCAAACTCTCTTCTCACAGATGGCAAATGCTATATGAGACACTATTTGGACAAAAGTATTGGGGACACCTGATCATTCACAGTTTCTTCCTAAATCAAAAGCATTTAAAAATAATTTATTCTGCTTTTGTTGGAGAAACTGTGTCTTCTGTCTGGGGATCACCACCTCACCTCATCCCCAACTCATTCCAAAAGTACTGGATGGAGCATCATCTATACGTGTCAGCAGTGGATGCAGCTTAAAGTAGTAAAAGGTGTCCACAAATCAGTTCTAACCAATTCAACAGACAGATCTGAGTCATAGGCACATTTTAGATCTAAACTATCAGTCTCACAATGAAAGATAAAATGGTAACACTTCAAAATAAGGGTACAACTGTAAACCCTGTTTCCAAAGTAGTTAGGACACTGTGCAAAATGTATCAGAAATCAATTAAGTACAAACCTTTAAACCTTATATTTAATTGAAAGATAAATTATAATTCAACTTATCAGCACACAGTTCAAAAGCCATCATCTGTGATGGTATGGGGATGCACTGCTATACATGAGTGATTTAATGTCTGAAAAGGTGCTATTAATGCTGACCAAATATATACAGAGTTTACAGCAACATCTGTTCCCATCCAGATGTCTTTTTTTAGGGAAGGCCTTGCTTATTTCAGCAAGACAGTGCCAAACCATATTCTGCACATATTACAATAGCATGACTCTAGTTAAAGAGTCAGAGTGCTAAACTGGCCTGCGTGCAGTCCAGATCTGTCACTCACTGAAAACATCTGGCACATTTTGAAACAAAAACATGACCATAGACATCCAGAACTGTTGAGCAGCTGAATGAAAGAATAACCTGGAAAGAAGGAATAGAAGGAAAACCTTCACTTTTGAAACTACAACAGTTGTGCGCATCAGTCCGCAAGTTAAAAGCAGAGGTGATGCAACACAGTGGTAAACATGCCCATTTCCTAACGCTTCTGAAATATGATGATGACATCAAAGAAACACAAAAAAATAATACAATTTCTCACTTTCAACATTTGGTATGTTGTCTTCCTACAGGGAAAATTACCATTTTAGATATACTTTTTCTGACAGT
Source organism: Crenuchus spilurus (assembly GCA_036984385.1). Taxonomy (NCBI): domain Eukaryota; kingdom Metazoa; phylum Chordata; class Actinopteri; order Characiformes; family Crenuchidae; genus Crenuchus; species Crenuchus spilurus. The sequence goes on from BRDA01086891.1 coordinate 14,906, forward strand.
GACAATGTGTAACGTTTAAAATGATATACTGTGTTAACACTGACCTGAATTGTTTATTTATATAAAACTGTGTAAAGAAAGCAAGTCTATCATGGCACTCTGACCTGTTGGTATGGAAGTTCTTGCTGGTCCCAGTGGTACTCTATGCTGGTAATTTGTTGAAACAGCACTGTAGAATCCACCTCTAAACTCTGATAGAGCTTACTGTAGGCCACCCACTTCCTGCACATGTACACACATACACAAATCGGAGATTTCAATCAAGCTTAGCTAATCTTCTAATGTGGCCTCTGAGGCTGTGTAAACAAAGCGCTGCTTTTAAAATCAAGATAGACTGTCCAACACTCACGCCAGGTCTTGCAAAAATGGTGAAATGTCATTCTGTGCTGCATAGTGCTCCAGCAGTGTGGTCCCTTCTCCACACAGTTCACCCTTCCATGGGCTCTGATTCTAAAATGAGATAACAACAAACATTTAAAACTGTTATAAACTTCTGTGCATATTTAACAACACTACACCAATAATAATTAGCTCACCTTGTAACACATGATTCAGGTAATCATCAGGGCTTCATTTTAAAGCATTAAACAGCCACTAAGTCACGAGATCTGCAAAGGTAGGCACCTTCCTTCACCACTATTTCAATTAATGAAGCCAATGGCACATCTAGAAGGCTCAATAGTGAGCCCCTCCAAACTCACTTAACAAACCTGTCATTTAAGCAACCTCCTAAACATAGATCCACATCAGCCACCTCAGGCTGTAGCCCCACTGGCACAGTTAATGCATGCTCAGTGTCGCTAGTTCCATGTGGACTCTATGTACTAGATCAACAACTGTACACACTACACACCTTTTTAGTGATCAATAACCATACATCCACATTAGCCTCCCCATTGTCTAACCCCACTGGCACTGTTAATGCATGCTCATTGCCACTACATCTATGTGGACTTCAGCAACATTACACCAATAGAATATGCTAAAACTCTATATTTACACCTGTACAATCACCCACAAGCTGCACTTCCCCAACCACCCTTGTTCTTATCCACAACCACTGACTAGCCCTTGTAGCCACTTCTGACAACTTCATGACTGCCCTTAGCCCACATATTAATGGCTTGAACTTTAATGCATTTTCATAGTTTGACTCATCCAATCATTTATAGTACACTGTTGGTATGACTCCACAGCTTTAAATACAGCTCTTAACTTGAAAGTTACATTGATGACTAATAATAACTGTCAGAAGTTCCTGTTGATGTCTTAATTTCCTGTTAAGAACATTGATGTTTGTGAGCAAAGTACAACATGTCTAAACTATAATTTACTAGGAAAACAAATTAAATACAATAACTAGCTAAAGGCAGCTGTATTTAGAGATTTGTTGAGAAGTACAACCACATCAATTGCAATACTTCCTTTTCACACTCCAGGCAGTTAAGACGGCAGAATCATCTAGTCTTAGTTAACCCATTACGCTCCCTTACATTTTAAAAGAAGAAGTGTCCAAATTTGGTGTCCAAATTTAGCTTATTTAGTTCAGAACTGGAGCTGTTTGGCTTATATGTATAAACTAGCATTATCAGAATTATCGTACCTGTTGTTTGGAGATGTGAGAGTGCACAAACTGTTGCAGGATGCCGCTGTAGTTCACATAAGGGCTCCGTCCTGCACTCAGCGTCTCATCTCTCTGTCAATCACAAACACAATGTAAGACTGCTGTTCTCTTACTGTTCAGCAGAAATATTGAATGTTGTGCATATAAGTAACAAACAACTATTCTCTGGGCATTTATGCTGCCAAAAGGCCAGCAACATCCAGGCAACAAGTGTTGCACAACAAAAATTGACATAAAATAGATAAAAGAGGCTGTGCTGACTTTGTAGGAAGCCTATATTGTATCAAGGTGGATGGATTTCAAAAGACTCTTGTTGTGTTGATTAGAAAATATCCACATATATATGACTGTCCCGGAGAAGATCACAGAGATCAGCAGAAATGTCAGCCCTGCAATGTCTTGTAGCTTATTGGTCAAGACTGTTGACCAGAACAGGCCCTTTACATCTGTATACACTCTGTATTTGTCATCAATCAGTGATGTGAGATTGAATAAGAAGAAGAACTTGAAGAACCTGTTCTGAGGAACCTATTAGAAACCCCTACATAGAAGTCAAATCTTCTAAACTGGAAGAAAAGTAAATGAATAATGAGGAAGATACAGTTGTTAAGTTAGCAGAACTTAATTTTTTTTAGCAGAAAGGCAATTTTTTGCCTTAACATTTTTAAGTTCATGACATCAGATGTTTGTAGCATTTGCAAGTTTCAGGTGATTTACAAATATTCTTTAATTGCATGCTAAATTAACTATTAATTATTATTAATAATTAAATTACTGACAAACACAACAGGTATTTTATGCTGATATAACTAAATGATCCTTTTAATAGCCCAAAATAATTAAGTCAATATAATAAAATATTTAAAGTTTACAAAACCTCAGAATCAGCCATTACAGGGGGCTTAGGGACACATTTCTTTGAATTTTTGATTTGTGACTATTGACAGAAGCTGATCAGAGACTGACCACAAATAACACGTAACTCTAATATCAGTAATACAAGCATACATGTATAATGTAATTATTAAAATGCACCCAAATCTAACATTTAGTAAGAATATAACATGTTATAACTCAAAAGTTACTTTATCTTTATGGTAACTGATGAAAAATAGCTACAACAAAATAAATGCTAAGAATCCTGGAAAGCTCCACCTTTAAGCTGACTTTACTGCTAATACTCATGTTGTTCAGTGTTGTGAAACCCCCTCTCAACCTCGTCCTCTTCATAGTTTTTTGTCCATGTGCTCTTTGTTTACATTCATTTATGACCCCGCCCACGTCATGTGGCTTCAAGTCTCGTCATTGACTGCACCTGTGTCTTGTTATTCCACAGCCCTGGTCCCTCATCTCGTTTGATTAAGTTTGGTTTAAATGTTTCCTCATGTCCGGCAGTCTGCATCGGGTCATTGCAGTGCCAACCTGTCAAATGTATTGTTGTGCATGTTTGTCTCCATAGTGGTGTTTGTCTTCATGATTATGTCATAGTTCTTGAATATTCACAGTCACAGCTTTTGTTTCACAGCCAAAAGTTTTGTTTAGTCTACTAAAGTCATTAGTTTCCAGTTCCATGAGCTCAAAATCAGGATGTTGAACATAACATATTTAATTTAGTATAACTTTAATATTTTGAAAGTTTTATTTATTTCATCAAATGTATCAAACACAAAGCCTGCACGATCGTCTATAAGGTCTATAAGCAGGCTCCCCCTTATCTACACTCGCTCTTAAAAGCTTACGTCCCTGCCCGGTCGCTGCGCTCCTCCACTGAACGTCGCTTTGCTTTGCCTAACATTCACACAAAGCAATCCAGACTGTTCTCCTCAGTAGTTCCCAGATGGTGGAACAAGCTGCCTACCACCACTAGAGCAGAGGTGTCCCTCACTGGGTTCAAGAAATTCCTAAAAACCGAGCTCTTCAAAGAGCACCTGCTCTAGTGATCCCAAATACTCCTCATGAGTACTGATATGCACTCAGCATTCGATATCCAAATGTTAATTCTAGTTTACTAGTACTAGTAAATACTAGTACAACTCTAGTATTATTTTTTTCGCATATGTACTTTCCCACTATTGTAAGTCGCTTTGGATAAAAGCGTCCGCTAAATGTAATGTAATGTAATGTAATGTAATGTAATTTAATTGTTGGTGTTTATAGTGTTTGTTAGATATTAAGCTCCCTTTGAACTGACAGTAGGTGGCTTGGTGGTTAGCACGTT
>BRDA01086891.1:21700-33324 GCA_036984385.1 Crenuchus spilurus
TAAGTTTGTCATAGTCACAATTTTATTTTCCAAACTTTAAAGATTTAAATGTTCATGCCATTACTTATATGTCAGTACCGACTTTCAGTACCAGGACTTAAAGAGGGTCTTTTAATAACGTTAATGGCCATGTGTACAAAACAATATGTGTAGATTGTTGATATTTTTCCACAATTTTGGTTCTCAAGTCCTCAGACAGTTCTGTTCTCCTCTTTCTGTTCTCCATGCTTAGTGTGGCACACACAGATACACAATGCAAAGATTGAGTCAACTTCTCTTCTTTTTATCTGGTTTCAGGTGTGATTTTTAAATTGCCCACACCTGTTACTTATCACAGGTGAGTTTGAATGAGCATCACATGCTTGAAACAAAATTATTTACCCTCAATTTTGAAAAGGTGTCAATAATTTTGTCCGGCCCATTTTTGGAGTTTTGTGTAAAATTATGTCAAATTTGCCTTTTTTCTTCTGTTTTTGTGTTGTTCCAATACACACAAAGGAAATAAACATGTGTATAACAAAACATGTGTACCGGTAATTGCAATAATTTTCTGGGAGAAATTCAGGACCATGACTTTCAGCCATGACTGTATATTCATTACCGTACTTGTAAATTTAGAAATTTCAAACCTTTTATTTTAACACTGATACTGTTTGAATAGTAATTTAAATAAAAAATTCAAATAATTAGAAATTCTGAATTTGTAATTTTTATGAGATATAAGCCATAATGATCAATATTAACAACAAAGGCTTGAAATGTCACTTTACGTAAAATGAATACAAAATATGACAATTTACTTTTGTGAATTAAATAATCAAATTGTAAAAAGCATAATTGTTTAGATCTGTACATCTGACGTGTAAAATTGTGTAAATATGATTTCTGTGTGAATCATTCCTTTCAGAGTCTTTCTACAGCTGAAAGAACAATTGCATAACAATCACAAATTTTTTCATCATGTTGTTGTTCCTATAACGGTACATCCAAGCTGAGACCTATTTATGAACCTCTATTTTAGGAGCGTAAGTGTGAATGTGGGCTGATGTCGAGCTGTATGTGTGAAATGCAGATGACATGCAGAAGTGACCTTCTCAGGCCGTGGAAATTTGATCGGATCTCGTCAAGTTTCTGAACAAGTGACACTTCCTCGTCTTTATCCCTGTGAAGCAAGTGAAGAATGATTCAGCAACATCTCATTCAACTTCATTCAACCACAGTGACTAAGACAAAACTGAACTGAAGCTGACACTACTCACCACATTTCCAAATGAAAATTGGCAGAGGTTATATCTTCAAACACCCTACGAAAGCAAGACAAACACAATGTTATTAAATTAATTTAGTCAATCTTAGCCAAGTTAGTTATATCACTTGCAGGCATGAATTGTACAAAGTCTATTTGCAGGTTATGAAAATAGAATGTAGATGCTATTTGCCATTTTTTTATTCGCAGTCATGCAAGGCTAAATATTTGATGGGTACCAGAGTGGCTGAACAAAGCTGAACTAATGAATTATTGTCCCTGCTTGAGTGAGCTGTGCCTTGCCAAAAATGATGCTACATCATAGCTAGTAGGTAGATACCTTCACCCACAGCTCAATAAATTAAATATATAACCTTCTGGACATTCAGTGTATTTCATGATTTAAAAATGTTCTGCATTGTAGATTAATACTAAAGTCATCCAAACTATGAATAAACACATATGTAATTATTTAGTAAACAAACAAGTAAACAAACCAGAATATGTTTATATTTTACATTCTTCACAGTAGGCACCTCTTGTTTAGATGCAGCTTTCTTGGCATTTTCTCAGTCAGCTTTATGAGGTAGTCACCTGGAATGGCTTTCAGTTAACAGCTGTGTCTTGTCAAGAGTTCATGACTTGCATTTCTTGCCTCTTAATGTGTTTGAGACATTAGTTTTGAATAATCTAAAATCTAAAACATGTTTTGGTTTGTTTAACACTTTTAAGTTTACTACATGATTCATTATGTGTTCCTTCATAGTCTGGATGACTTCAGTATTAATTTACAATGTAGGAAAAAATAAAAACACTGAATGAGAAGGTGTGTCCACATGTTTGACTGGTACAGTACATAATTTATTATACACATATTAGCTAAGAAGCTAATATTAGCTAATATTAGCACATATTAGCTAAGAATATTTAGCTAAGAAGCTAATATTAGCACATATTAGCTAGGAATATTTAGCTAAGAAGCTAAAATTAGCACATATTAGCTAGGAATATTTAGCTAAGAAGCTAATATTAGCACATATTAGCTAGGAATATTTAGCTAAGAAGCTAATATTAGCACATATTAGCTAAGAATATTTAGCTAAGAAGCTAATATTATCACATATTAGCTAAAAATATTTAGTTAAGAAGCTAAAACATCTGAGTGTATTTTGACAAAGTTTGTGTTTCTGCCAAAGGTTTGGTTTGTAGTGTAAAAATAAACAAATTTAAATAATTTGGAGTTGATTTAGCCAACTACTGGATGAAGCTACCATGAATTGTGACTTTTATAAGTCATCCTGATTGTGACTTAGAAGAACATTACAATGCTACAAATTATTAACTGCACAAATATTATTCACAGTTTACACTCACAGTTTAAAGGTTTCATCCCAGACTGGATTGAGTGTCTGCTTCTTAATGACTGTTTGAAAGATTTCTTCCTTTTTAGATGAGTCCTTCATTACAGCCTTCTGTGGTTTGGAGGGGATACTGCTCCGTGCCTCCTTGCCTTCCTGCAGGATGGACAGCAGGCAGTACGGGTCACTGAAGCCTGGTCATTCAGAGGAAAACATATCATAAGTGTGGCAAATAATACACTAAAACCTAAAAGTTTAGGGTCATAACATTTTAAATGACATTTTCTGTTATTTTTATAGTCATATTGTGACAAATGCTGCTGTTTGAGATATTCAATCTTCTATGGTGGAAGGGCGAGGAACCCTGGAGGAACCCTGGAGGATGGTGACACCATCACCACTTTTAGCTCCGTTGTGGTGTCTCCCAAACACATATCCACCATATTTCTGCAGTCCATGATGCATTGTGTGAAGTATGCTCCAGTGGAGAGTAAACAGCTGTATTAAAGCCTCACTTTTTTGAGGCAATAAACATTTTATTGTTAGTGTAAATACAGTAAATATCATCTCATACCAGTGTGAGCTTAGTCTTGAGCAAAAGGAGATTTAGGACAAAGTGGTTCCATTTGAGCTCACTGTTGGCTGGGAAAAATCTAAGAGATCTCCTTTTTAATTTCTGTTTTTAGTAGAAAAAAATTGACCCATACCACTAATGTCCTTTCCCAGAATCCCTTTGGCCTGCTTGATTGTGACCTTCAGGCAGTAAACTGGCCGCTGTACAAAATATCAACCAGCAAGTTAAAGTAAAAGCGAGTAAACCATTATAGTGTGTCAATCTTGGTCAAACCAAGAAAAAAAGAATAATGAAAGATGAATTAATGAATGAATCACCTCTGTACTCTTGACTTTTTCACTCAGGCTCTCATGTTCCTCATCGGTCATGCCAAATGCCTGCACGAATGGCATGCATTAGATTAAAGTCACAATTTTTTTTTTCAAAAGGTGGAGTAAAAATGGAGATCAATTAGCCCAGATATAGTCAATAAGGCAAGACATGTTCAAAGTTAAAATGTGGTCTCTAGAGTTCTGAACTAAAGCTGCAAGGTTAACATTGATAAGTTAAGTTACTGACTGAGCTTAGGACACAAAAACTCTGTCCACCACCTTACACAACTGACTTGAAGTCAAATCTAGAATGAGTTTTAGATGTTGGCTGTAATGGCTGGGGATGTTGGCTGTAGTGGTCATTATAAATACAGAGTAAGCTAAGATCAGTCATCAACCAGTCTTGCTACTGTCTGAAGATTTATTTTTTTTACCCATTTTTTTTTTTATTGACTCGCCCATTCGTTGACTCTCCCTATCACTTGTAATGTCTCTGACTTTAGGAGGGTGCAGACTAACACAGGCCTCCTCTGATCCATATAAAGTCAAGCTCTGCCTTTTTTTGAACTGCTGACAATATTTCGCTGCCGGGCAGCCAACACGCTTGGAGGGAAGCGCAGGATCCCCGGTTCTGATGGATCACCTGGCAGACGCTTGAACCAGCCGACATTACTTAGTACTGCTGGGGAGAGAGTGCCATCTTACCAGCCCAGACAGCACAGCCAATTTTCTCTCTTTGGACCCAGCATTGTAAGTTTGAATCCCTGGTTCCTCAGATCAAAGTGACAGCGCCTTAGTCCGCTGAGCCACTCGGGGCCCCTGTCTGAATATTTATTAATTTAGAGTTTAGAGTAACTCTTAAACACATTGACTACGTAGTCTGTGTCATTATCTAATGTATGTCTTTGAGCACAAGACCCCTTTTACACCTAGACATTCTGTGAAACTAGCATGGATTACATAAGATTTTAACCACATGCATTTTCACTTTGTAGCCAAAGACATCTCTGGTTGCTTACTTTGAAATCTGATTGCTATGTTGCATGTAATATGCAAATCAACTAAAAAATGAGGTTTTAGCTGTACTGGGTGGGGATGTTGGCTGTATTTCGGTGTCGATGTCGATGTTGGCTGTATTGGGTGTCGATGTTGGCTGTATTGGCTGTATTGGGTGTCGATGTTGGCTGTATTGGCTGGGGGTGTTGGCTGTATTGGGTGGGGATGTTGGCTGTATTGGCTAGGGGTGTTGGCTCTATTGGGTGGGGATGTTGGCTGTATTGGCTGGGGGTGTTGGCTCTATTGGGTGGGGATGTTGGCTCTATTGGCTGGGGGTGTTGGCTGTATTGGGTGGGGATGTTGGCTGGTGATGTTGGCTGTGTTGGGTGTGGGTGTTGACTGTATTGGGTGGGGATGTTGGCTGGTGATGTGGGCTGTGTTGGATGGGGATGTTGGCTGGTGATGTTGGCTCTATTAGCTGGGGATGTTGGCTGTATTGGGTGTGGATGTTGGCTGTATTGGGTGGGGATGTTGGCTGTATTGGGTGGGGATGTTGGCTGTATTGGGTGGGGATGTTGGCTGGTGAGGTTGGCTGTGTTGGGTGGGGATGTTGGCTGTTATTACTGGTGATGTTGGCTGTAATGGCTGGTGATGTTGGCTGTATTGGGTGTGGATGTTGGCTGTATTGGGTGTGGATGTTGGCTGTATTGGGTGGGGATGTTGGCTGTATTGGGTGGGGATGTTGGCTGTAATGGCTGGGGATGTTGGCTGTATTGGGTGTGGATGTTGGCTGTATTGGGTGTGGATGTTGGCTGTATTGGGTGGGGATGTTGGCTGTATTGGGTGGGGATGTTGGCTGTAATGGCTGGGGATGTTGGCTGTATTGGGTGTGGATGTTGGCTGTATTGGCTGGGGAATTTGACTGTATTGGGTGTGGATGTTGGCTGTAATGGCTGGTGATGTTGGCTGTAATGGCTGGTGATGTTGGCTGTATTGGGTGGGGATGTTGGCTGTAATGGCTGGGGATGTTGGCTGTATTGGGTGTGGATGTTGGCTGTATTGGCTGGGGAATTTGACTGTATTGGGTGTGGATGTTGGCTGTAATGGCTGGTGATGTTGGCTGTAATGGCTGGTGATGTTGGCTGTATTGGGTGTGGATGTTAGCTGTATTGGGTGTGGATGTTGGCTGTAATGGCTGGTGATGTTGGCTGTAATGGCTGGTGATGTTGGCTGTATTGGGTGTGGATGTTGGGTGTAATATCTGGTGATGTTGGCTGTAATGGCTGGTGATGTTGGCTCTATTGGGTCTGGATTTTGGCTGTATTGGCTGGGGATGTTGGCTGTATTGGGTGTGGATGTTAGCTGTATTGGCTGGGGATGTTGGCTGTATTGGGTGATCCAGCTGTTAGCAATACACATTAAAATGTTCCAACCTGTTAGATATGTGTAGTCAGCACGTTCACTGTAAGCTCACCTCTTTGATATAGTCCTGTAACTGAGTGGCAGTGTACTGTGCATTGCTGGATGGCTTCCCTAGTCGGTGTTTAATGGTGTACAGAAGCTCCTTGTACAAAGGTTTCAGCTGCAGACATGAAAGGCAATATTTTTCTTTCTTTCATTTACCCAAATGCATTTTCAGTGATACAATAAAATGAAATGTATACTAATTAGTTGAAAAACACAATTGGTAGGACACACTTAAATCTGCAATTTCAAATGCTGAGGTGTAAAACAGAATAATTCAGAGTGGTTTGATGTGAAATTGTGCTTTGGAGAAAAACATAAAGACTCTTTACTAAACAGTAGTGGTGATGTGATGGAATAACCGTCAGTGAGGAAGCATTTGGAGGCAGACATCTGGTTCCTATTTCCACAACTGTAAACAATTCTGACTAAGTAAGTTTCTCTAGAAATGAACATTTCACATCAAATCACCTTGAATGACTTTGGTAACCTCTTTAAATTATTGGAGAAAAAAATAATTCCAATATGACTTGAACTCAATTAAAAGAAATATACAAGTACTATCTGTGTAGCATGTAAAGCAGGGCCAACTCAAATGGATCTTTATATAAACCATCTGATTAGGTTTTGCATATATACTCAATACTACTGATCACCTCTTGCTCTTTGTGCCTTCTGTCCGTCTCTTCAGGGTCTTCAGGTTCCTTGAAATCCTGCAATGAAGAGTCATTTAAGGTGCTTTATAAAGTAGCCAAAATACAGTGGAACCTCTGTTATTGTTTGACTGGGTTATCGTACAATTCAGTTATCTTCCATTTTTTGGGAGGACATTTTTGTCTCAGTTATCGTTTATCTGCCCGGTTTTCGTTGGCGTGCCCAAGTGATTTGCCACTAATTTCACAAAAACAAAGCATCCACCCATGCGTTGATCTGTCATTCTGGCTTTGTTCAGCCAGAAGTTAAAGAGCTAAAAGCAAACTAAAACACATCACACTAAAAGCATCACAGAATTACTGCCTGAAAACTATTGCGAAAACAAATATTGGCCAACAACTTCAAGAACATGGTGCCTCCGTTTCGGGCACAAATTCTCACAGCCTAGTGTGTTCACTAGAGTGTGTGTGTGTGTGACTGCACGAATGGGTTAAATGTGGAGGTCAAATTCCGTTGTGTGAAAAATCAAATTGGCTAAATTGGTTGATCTTAATCTTAATCTTAACAGGTGTGCAAAACAAAAGCTGCAGCTGGACCACACCGACACACTCTAAAACAGAATGTAAACTCATAAGAGTGGTTATATGTTCCATTTAATTAGCTTTTTGTATTTGTTTCTTATTGTTTTGTGTATGTAAAACTATAGTTATTATAGGCTAAAGAGTCACATAAAAAAGTTCGGACAAAACTGAAACTGCCCAATTTTGAGTAGATCCTCTTCATGCCACCAAAGAGGTCTGACCCACTGAGGAATGGACTCCACAAGACCTCAAAACATGTGGGATCTGACATCAAGATGTTAGCTGTAGTATCCTGTATGTTGTGAGGTGTAATGGTGCCACCATTGGTTGGATGTGTTTGCTGAGTACATCCTACAAATGCTTGATAGGATTGAGATCTGAGGGATTTTTGAAACCAAGTCAACACATTGAACGCTCTATGATGTTCTTCAAACCAATCCTGAACCATTTTTTTGCAGTGTAACAGGATGCATTTGGTGAACTTGGGTCTGGAAAATTGTTTATAGATTTTACATCTTAAAGTAACACCCACATGAATGCCATGACCCAACGTTTCCCAGCAGAGCATCACACTGCCTCCACTGACTTGCCTTCTTCCCATACTGCATCTTTGTACCATCTCTTCTTCAGGCAAGTCATCCATCCACATGATGTAAACATGATTCGTCAGACCAGCCACCATTTCCCAATGCTCTGTGAACCAGTTCAGGCTTACATGCATTGTTGGTGCTCTCAGCTGTGTAAGGGGTCAGTCTCAAATCCCCGACTGGTCTACAGCTATGCAGGCCCATGCACAGCAAGATGTCTTCTGACACATTTCTTTCATAGCCAGAGATTTTTGGCAATTTGTGCTATAGAAGCACAGTAGCCTTCACTGCCCATGTGCATCAGTGAGCTCTGGCCACCCATGACTTTGTTGCTGGTTCACTGGTTGCCCTTCCTTAGACAACTTTTAGAACATACTAACCACTGCTCGCAGGAAGCACTGCACAAGACCTGCCGTTTTGGAGAAACTCTGATCTCGTCATCACAGTTAGGCCAATTTTTCCTGCAATATATCAACTTTAAGAACTGACTGTTCACTTGTTGCCAAATATACAATACTGGCCAAAAGTTTTAGAACATCCCAATTTTTCCAGGCAAATTATTCAGTTTAATGTCTCATTGCACTCTGAAATGAAAGTATAGGAGTTAAATAGGACAAGGAATCAATTTATAGACCAAAATGTGTCTAAACCTTAGACACAAATTAGCACCTTTGTCAGATATAACAGCTGAACACACTCGTGACATTCTTTCTACAATAGGCATCAAACATTCTTCAGACAGTTCTTCACAAATTTGCTGCAGAACATCACATAAATGTGTGGAACTTGTAGGTTTGCTTTGCTTTTCACTTCATCCCAAATCAGCTGGATGGGGTTTAAGTCTGGAGACTGTGCTCCACTCCATGTTTTCAAGCTGACCATCTTGTTGTTTTTTCCTGAGGTAGTACTGGCAGAGCTTGGACTTAAGTTTTTGGTCATTATCTTGCTGTAGGATGAACCCCTGACCAACTAGGCACCTAAGGGCACTGCATGGCGCTGCAGAATGCTGTGGTAGCCGTGCTGGCTCACCACACTACAGTTTTGGCTGGTGGTGTATGTCACACCTTCTCAGGTGCCACTGTAACAAGATAATTATTCACTTCACCTCTCAATGATCTTAATGTTGTGGCTGATGAGTGTAAAATGTGGCCTGTGCAAAACTATAGTGTAATAGTGCATCTAAAAAATCTCAAATGATTATAAAATTTCATTTTGAATACAAACGTTTTCATGATATTCTAGAATTCATCAAATTAACACAAACTGTACCCCAAAATCCAAAATTCAGACTTTTCTATATGAAGCTATTAAGCTACATTTATATATCTTCACATTGTAATTACACCAAACTGCTTTCTGATGATAAATGATCAAACTGAATGAACCTGAACTCTGTTGAAATTTGTGATTTCATGATACATCAAATCATTGAATTATTTTAAGAACTGTAATAATTATTGTGAGAGATTAACAGCAGTGCTTATTAAACTCAAATGGTTAATTATGAAAGACCTGATGGGTACCTTTCTGTCCTTTTGTCTCCTTGTCATACCCAGCTTCCGTGCAGGAGATGCCTAAAGAACGGGCAACCATACAATAGCATTTAAATTAATTAAATCAATTCAATTAACTCAAAATGTAATATCTTCCTTTGATCTCAATTATCTTGAAAACTTTGGAGACATAATTAGCACTCAGTTCTGTTACACAAGTTGAGAGACAATAAGTAAGTCAGATACAGCACCTGTCTGGACCTGTTTCGAGGTGATCCTGGACCTGTTAAATGAGACTGTGCAGTCACATGAAAAAATAGACAGAAAAAAATATTTATTTATTTTATAGCATCAATCAAATTACTGTACATAGACTAGTTTTAGTTTGTTTTGAGTGTTATCAACAAGAAACAACAAGAAACAAAGCCAGAATGAACGATGAACCTATGGGGAGATGATCAACATGTGGCTGGATGCTTAAACTAAAATAATGAAAGGATAGCCCCTCTAAGGCCTTGATTGATGTTTCTAGGTCTGGTTAATGCTGGTGATGTATTTACAATTCTAATATATCTCAACATCTTCATTTTATACATGATTTCTATATGCAATATAGTTTGTATTCATCAAAAATTGCTGCGCCCAGTGAGGGGGTAGGGGACTAACCGCGACCCTGATAAGGATTAAGCGGTTGTGATAATGAATGAAATGAATGAAAAATTGCAGTGTATTGGTTTTAATGAGCATTAGTCCACCCTGAGCACCACCTTTGACATTTTATTATGTCACATGGGCACCCAGACGAAAACCGGGCAGATGAACGATAACTGGGACAAAATTTTAATGAAAAAAGTTAACCAAATTGTACAATAACCAGGGCAAACAATAATTGAGGTTCCCTTGTGTACATAGAAAACAATGTCAGTATGAGCTTTACTAGGAGGAAATAAAAGCCTGAGCCTGCCGAGGGGTTCTGGTTATTTATGTGGTTAATGTTAACTTATTTGGTTACTTGAGGAGCTATGTTGTACGGGGCAATAGCACCTGGTAGGATCTCCCATGGCAAATTGGTCCTTGGTGACAGGCCAGACAAAAAGTGATCCAGAAAGACTGCCATAAAGAACAAAAACAAGAAGACCCTGGATCCCTCGCCCGGAATAGGGTTAGCAGGGCCCCACCCTGGAGCCTTGCCTGGGGGAGGGGCTCCTCAGCGAGCGCCTGGTGGCCGGACCACTACATCCGGCAGAGCTTCGAACACATTCCGTGGGAGTCAGGGGACATAGAGTCTGAATGGGCTGTATTTCGGGCTTCCATTGTCGATGGAATTGTCGGAGCTGTGGTCGCAAGGTGGTTGGTGCTTGTCGGGGTAGCAACCCCCGTACCCAGTGGTGGACACCCCAGGTGAGGGAGGTTGTCAAACTCAAGAAAGAGTCCTACTTGGCCTGGTTGTCTTGTGGGACTCCAGAGGCAGCCAATGAGTACTGAAGGGCCAAGTGAGCTGCAGCTTTGGCTGTTGCTGAGGCAAAAACACGAATGTGGGAGGAGTTTGGTGAGGCCATGGAAAATGATCGGATGGCTCCTCAAAGAAAAATCGGACTGCTCCTCGAAGATTCTGGCAAACGGCCAAGCAGCTCAGGAGGGGGAAACAGTTTCTAACCAACACTGTTTACAGTGCTGGTGGAGAGTTGTTGACCTCGACTGGGGACATCACTGGCCGTTGGAAGGAATACTTTGAGGACCTTCTCAATCCCACCTGCACGTCTTCAAGAGAAGAAGCAGAGACTTTGCAACATTGCGTGGACATCGGGGGCAGTGCCCCTGGATTGGCAGATGGGTGTGGTGGTCCCTATTATTAAGAAAGGGGACCGGAGGGTGTGTTCCAACTACAGGGGGATCACACTTCTCAGCCTCCCCGGTAAAGTCTATTCAGGGGTACTGGAGAAGAGAGTCCGGCTGATAGTCGAATCTTGGATTCAAGAGGAACAGTGTGGGTTCCGTCCCGATCGTGGAACACTGGACCAGCTCTTTACCCTTTATAGGGTCCTTAGAGGTTTCATGAGAGTTTGCTCAACCAATTTACATGTGCTTTGTGGATTTGGAAAAGGCATTCGACCATGTCCCTCAGGGTATCCTGTAGGGGGTGCTCCATGAGTATGGGATACGAAGTTCTTTGCTAAGGGCTATTCAGTCCCTATACAAGCGAAGTAGGAGCTTGGACCGCATTGCCAGCAGTAAGTCAGACTGGTTCCCAGCAGTGTTAATTTCGACAGGAGATTTTGATTTAGTTTTAGTCTTAGTCTTCTGACTAAAATGCATATTAGTTTTAGTCATATTTTAGTCATTTAGTTATAGTTAGTTTT
>BRDA01086894.1:0-17500 GCA_036984385.1 Crenuchus spilurus
ATGCACGTTAAATCCCGCAAGTTATGTTACTTTGGTCATGTGATGAGGCATGCACATGAGAGCATTGAAGGAAGTGTTATGACTGAACTTGTGGATGGAGTCAGAAGACCAAGAATAACCTGGATGGATAACATCAAGATGTAGACTGGATTATCAGGTGCTAGCCTGCTACAAGCAATCAGAGACAGATGGCATTGGAGAGAAGTGACTTGTCTGTGCAGCATACCATCGCAAAGCGATGACGGCGTGTGACATGACATGACACACAAATAAATTATTAAAAAATCATACATTGTGATTTCTGGATTTTTTCTTTTAGATTATGTCTCTCACAGTGGACATGCACCTAATATGAACATTTCAGACCCCTCCATGATTTCTAAGTGGGATAACTTGCAAATTCGCAGGGTGTTCAAATACTTATTTTCCTCACTGTATATATATATATATATATATATATATATATATATATATATATATAATGTACATTTATCAATAATATGTCGTGCCTTTGAGCATCAATTACAGCTTGACAATGACATCTCATGCTGTTCACAAGTTGATTTCTGTCTGCTGATTTCTGTCTGCTCTTCTTCAAGGGTGGTCTCCAGGTCATTGACGTTCTAGGGTACAGAGTTTCAAGCTTCTACACAATGACTCAGCTGATCCCATAGGTTTTTGTTATGGGAATCATGTCTGGAGAAAGTGCAGGACACTCCATTTGAGGTACCTCAGTCTACTGCAGCCATTCCCTAATGATTAAACCTCGATGAGCTGGAGTGTGTTGTTCATGTAGAGGCACAATGACTGGATATTATTCAAGCAGTAGGGACTTGTCACTGTATCATTCACAAAGTGTAGGGCAGTTCTGTATGGTCTAGAAATAGCTGTCCACACTGTAACACTACCACCAAAGGCTCATATGGTGACAACAGTGGCTGATGCATTATGTCTCCAACATCATTGGCAGCCATCATTTCTGCTCAGCATGAATCGACTTTTATCAGTGAACAGCACTGAGGCTCACTGGTCCCTCATCCAGCATAAATGCTCCCTGTCCCATTCAAGATGATGGCACCTGTACCTGCTGATGTGGTCAGGTACCCTTGCAGGTCATCTAGCACACAGACCACGCTGATGTAAATGGTTTTGAATGGTCTGATGTGACACTTGGGTGACTCTCACCTCCCTTAAATGTGCCTGAAGTTGTGTGGCATTCATCATCCAGCTCAGCAGGGCACTGTTCACAATGAAGCGGTCATCAGTGCGGGATGTGGCCAAAGGACGTCCACTTATATGCCTTTCTATGACTCTTCCAGTCTCTCTGTGTCTCTGTTACAACCTGCTGATGACACTCTCTGATGCTCTAAGCTCAGTGGTCACTTCTGTCTAAGAACATCCTGTTTGAAGCCTCGCAGTGGCGAGGTATTGTTCATCAATGATGTCAAATGTGTCATGATGTCAAAATGTGAACAGCATGATGAGGAGGACGGTTTAAATACCAATTCTAATTGAACCAGTACATTTATTCATCGATTCATGGATCAAACACCTGTTGTAAATTTTGCTGTTAAGCTCCTTCTTAGAGAACAGCAAATTGTGCAAAAAGTACTGAAACACTGAGGTCACATTAAGTTCACCTGTAAAGGTTAGAGCGCCTTTTTGGGTTAATCCCGAAATTTCACCCAAAAGCCAAATATTCCTATTATTTTTGTGAGAAGTGTATACATACATATAATGTCTACATATGTATATTATGTACATTTCAAATTATGACCACTCCCACAATAATGTGCATTCAAAACAAATGTATAATGACAATCACTCTTGTAGTAATTATTAATGATGGATACATTTAATTGGTCCATCTCACTCAAAGAACAATGGTACGCTATAATACTGGAAGTTTAGAATCCTGCTGAACCAGTGTTTCTTCTAGAATTAAGCATATTCACAATACAGAATTTATCCCCTCTTTGCTGAAGTAATAGCCAGTAACCTTCTCAGAAGAGTTTACACTAAGGCCTAGTCCACACGTAGCCGGGTATTTCTAAAAACGAATATCTCCCCTACATCGTTTTCAAAAACAATATCATACACACGAGATCGTTTTAAGAAAAGTTTTCATCCACATGAATCCGCATAAATACGCCGAAGAGTGTTGTCATAAAGACGCCAAGCGCATAGATGGCAGTGTAACACAAAGCTAACGCCCATGTCAGCCAATCAGAATCCTTCAAAACAAAAAAGTAAGTAACAAAAAACTTCTTTGCTCCTCCACGTATTGGAGAAGCTGAATTTGTAAAAACAAACACGCAAAGAGTTTCACGTTCATCCTTCCACAGCAAGGCAGTCAATTACAGTGGTTGCGCATATGACATCACAGCATCATTTGTCACAGATTGTGATGTTCTGGACTCTAAACCGCCGTTTTCATACGTACACACGCAAACGCAAAAACAGAGTTTTTCAAAATCTCCACTTTGGCCGGAGTTTTCATAATCATTCGTTTTTTAGTGGTGTAAAACTGCGTTTGCATGTGGACGAAAGGCCCAAACGCATAAAAATATATGCGTTTATTCAAATACCCGGCTACGTGTGGACAAGGCCTAAATGTTGGAACATTGCTGTGAAGATTTAATTGCATTCAGCCATGAAAGCTTTAGTGTGTTAGGTAGTATTGATGGATTAGTTTTGGATTACAAACTTCATTTTATCTCACCCCAAAGGTGGATCTCCATCCAATGCCCCACCTCCCAAATGCTGAGGAGGTTTATACCCCTCTAGCTGATGCTTAGCATGGGTAAATTTAGGCTCATGCCTGGCATTACAGAGAATCCCATTTTGTATGCAAAATCTGTATGCAAAACAACATCCTGTGTGTCCATAATTGACCTGAATTCATTAGTTAGAAAGGATGTCTGCATACTTTTGAACATATAGTGTACATGAAGCATACAGTATGTGCCTCCAGTGACACCAATGTGGTGGTGGCATGTTAGAGTGTATTGTGCTGGTTTGAGTCGATCAGACTGGGAATTGTCCACCAAACAGAAATATCCAGCCAATAGTGTCCTGTGGACAGCATCCTGTAGAAAAGTAGAAATATCTACTTTTTTAGTAACTCAGAAGTTTAATCTTTGTTCATGCACAATTTGTGTTAATCATCCTCTATGAGCACTCATTTCCTGACCACCAAACTGTATTTTTTGATTGCTGGACCATTCCCACTTCTGCTGTGAAAGTGAGATGCTTCAAATCCCCAGCAATGTTACAACAAATGTTACAGCAATGTTACAACCAAGTATTATTTGGTGAGTGGTAGTCCTGGGCTGGTCCCTTTACACTGATTGGTAGAGGTCAAGGCAGTTGACAAATAATTCTGATATAATTTATTAGTGTTTCTTTTTCTTTTTTTTATTGAGGAGTTTTTACAGCATACAAATAGATACAGAGAACAAAAACAATGCCTTTTTTTATTTTAACCCCAAAGTCCCCAAAGCAACATACACATTCACACTCACACAAAGAAAAAAAAATATATATATATACATAGATTTTTTATTTACTGTAATGTTAGATTTGATTAATATTTTATAGCCATTTTACTTAGTTACCAAAATTACCAATAACTCTGGTGGACACTGTATGAGGGACAACAGTAAAGTAGCATATCTGTTTAACAAATTATAAATAAGTAAATTGGGAAATACCCTCAACAAAAGTATCACACAAACCGCTCTGATTCTGTATGATATATATAGGCCAGTCAGTTTTTGCATACAATATTGACATAAGATAATTCCATCATTGTAACAGAATACCTCATAAACATGTCTGGTCTATACTGGAGTAGACAAAGCTACACAGATCTAAGCAACATTATTTAAAATAAAGGTACAGTTATTCGTTTGGTAACACAGCCAGCAATGCTGAATTTATATTTGTTATTTGTTTATGGAATGTTTGGTATGTAGTATTTTTAGTTCTTAATGGAATGAATCAATCCGAAATAATATTTAGACAATTTGATTTAGATTAGGACAGAAGCTGTGAGGCTTACACTTAGTTCTAATAAACACTAAATATACTCAATAGTCACCTAAATTAGCCAAGCTGTTTTTCATTAAAAAACATTTGCTATATGTTTCCCAACCAAATCATACTATATTCAGATTATCATTATCATTAAGGTCATTCAGACTAGTGCATGTGGTTTACAACACAGTTTGAATAATTGTGAATTTAAAACATAGTGTAAAACGAGTGAAGGACTGATATAGAATCAGTTTTAGTGACGTTGACTATCATGAATACAGGGGAATGAGGATGCTGTCTGAAGTGGCTGAAAGTTGCTGTGAGTTTTTTTTATTATTTTAAAGGCTCTGTATGTGATTCTGGTGAGACACTGTTGATATTTGACCTCAACTGCCAAGGAATTTGACCTCAAGGAAATATTTGCTGAATGTTACAAAACGAGTACTGGATTGAAATCATGTATAGCACCTTTAATTCATAAGTTGTCTAAAAGCATGCTGCTCATAAGATTTCCACAAAGGCACACAAAGGCCTTCAGGGAGATTTAGAGACTCTGGAGTGGTGATCCATTGCTCTACTGTTAGAAACACCGGTACAAATTTGACTTCACTGCATCCTCACCACAAAATTCAGTGTAAAATGTTTGTGAAACATCTAAATATGCCTTTAAGCATATTTAAATAAATAAGCATTTTGAAAACAAGTCCTGAGGACTGGTGAAGTTAAAAGAGATATTTTTGGCCGCAATAAGCAAAAGTATGCTTGTAGAAAAAAGGCTGCAGAATTTCATAAAAAGAACACCTCTCCAACTATGGATCAATCATGTTTTGGGCTTGTGTTGCAGCCAGTGAAGAACTGAAAAAAGAACTACCAGAAAGAAATAATACCAGCAAACTTCACATTTGTAAAAAGCTGATGATGAAAAGTTGATTACTTCTACAGAAGTATAATGATCCAAAATACAGCTCAAAATTCACAATGGACTACCTGAAGAAGTACAAAGTGGAAGGTTTCCTATAGCCCTCACAGTCTCCTGACCTAAATGTCATTGAAAATCTGCAGTGCAGCGAGCAGAGAAGAGCAGTGTATACAAGATGGTATAAGGATTCTCACAGTACTGAAAACCTCTTTTAAAGAAGAATGACCAGACAAGAAATGTAATTTCAAAAATCATTTAAAAGCTGTAGGACGTACCAGAGGGGCTGTCACTAAGTACTGGCCATGCAGGGTACTCAAACTTTTGCTTCAGGCAAATATCAGACAAATTTTCCTTTGTTTTTATTTTGAAACTATAAAAAAAGAAATTAAAAAATTCTCCACATTTAACCCATCCGTGCAGTGATACACACACACACACACACTAGAGAACACACTAGGCTGTGATCATGTTCCCGAAGTGGTACAGTGGTGGGCAGCCCTATCCACAGTGCTTGGGGAGCATTTGGGGGTTAGGTGCCTTGCTCAAGGTCACTTTTGTCATGACCTGTCCAGGGATTAAACCAGCAACCTTCTGGTCACAAGACTAGATCCCTAACCACCAGGCAGGCATTCATCTTTAACTGAATACAAGGTGCATTCCCATATTAATGATACACGTGAGAGACAAACCTCTCTCTAATGCCATGTATTTCAAAGAACCATCAGTAATATAAGATTATACAATAATATACTAACAGTACACACTATCCATCAATATTTGAGAAACTATTTCCTCTGAATCACAAATTCATCCCATCCCATTCATTCCCATTGAAAGATTTGGAAGAAACCATCATTTTGTCCTGAATACAAATGAGTATGGTGTGCACTGTAATTCAGATTAATGTGGTGTATATATAAACTTGGTGTATATATAAATTTGGTGTATATGAATATTTACATATTTTTCTACTTACTCTTGATGTAGATCAGTCAAGACATGCTTGGACTCCAACACTAGACCTCAACAGACAAAATAACTTCATTTTCATCAAAATAGATTTTAAAGGCTAAAAGGCTAAATGTGATTTAGAACACAGTAAGTCTTACTGTAAGGTCATCAAAACACCCGAGTGATGCATTCGCCATTTTGGACAAAGGCATAGAGTAGGAAGCACTGATCTACAATCAGTTTTAGTGATGACTACTGGCAAGATCTTCTCCGCAAAATCTGGACTTCAAACACGGCCAGGAAAAAACATGAATTTTGTGAACATTTCCTTTAATATCAAATATGTTTGACAGCTTATTAAGCAACCTTACACATAGGTGGCACTGCTGAGTAAAGTGAAAAGAAATGAAGATGCATTTAAATACAAAACTAAAAATAAAAAATACAAATATGAAAAGTACCATCAAAATCAATTTTATTTCATCAGCCCTTCTGGTTTCTTACATATTGTGCAGAATTACTCAAAGTGGTTTATCTTCCTTAGGTTTCTTTGTAGTGTTAACTCCCCCACACACCAATTCTTATCTCTTAAGAATTCATAAGTATTGATTGGTCTTAAGCTAATAAATTGGTTACTTATGACTCGTTAAGTGTGATGGTTGTGATAGGTTTTAATTAACTTAAACTGACAAACTGAACTTTTCAACGTATACCACTGAAACAAGCAATACACTTAGTTTACCTGATTCTAATGTTTACACTGTTTCTATCCAAATAGCACAATATACAGGTGCATCTCACCTTAGAATATCATCAAAAAGTGAATTTATTTCAGTAATTCAATTCAAAAAGTGAAACTCATTTATTTTATTAAATCATGAGACACAGAGTGATCTATTTCAAGTGTTTATTTCTTTTAATATTGATGATTACGGCCTACAGCCAATGAAAACCCAAAAATCAGTATATCGAAACATTGGAATATAAGACACAGAACACAGGTCAAGATGTCCACTGATAATCAACTACCTTCAACATAAAATTCCCACCAATCCAACTCCACTGTTAAAATAGGATCCAATACCCAATTCAATGCCAAACACACACTCACACACACACACACACACACACAAACACACCTGTCAAATAAAATATTGTGGAGAAAGTTAATCTGTGTTCATTTGATTTAAATATTTTTTAGGCTGATCACTATGTCTTCTCTTGTTGATTACTGTCTTGTAGCTCATTAAAAATAAAATTATATTGGACCAATTCAAAAAATTATTTTTAATACATAAATGTTGGCTGACCTACAGTATGTACAGGACACACACTCAATACTTGGTCGGGGTTCCTTTTGCATAAATTACTGCATCAATGCGACATGGCATGAAGGCAATCAGCCTGTGGCACTGATGAGCTGGTGTGGAAGCCCAGGTTGCTTGATAGAGAAAATCCTCTTACACCTGGATGACATAACTTTATTGGTCTTTATTAGCATAACAGAGTACCGGTAGCCTTGAAATTAAACATTACTGATAATGACGATCATTAATCAATGATGATGATTAATGATGATGGTCATTAATCATCATCATTAAACATTACTAAATTTAAATGTACACACATACTATAGGTGTTATGGAAGCTCAGGTTGCTCTGATAGCAGCCTTCAGCTTATCTGCATTGCTGGGTCTGGTGTCTCTCATTTTCGTCTTGACAATACACCATAGATTCTCTTTGAGATTTTAGGTCAGGTGAGTTTGTGGGCCAGTCAAGTTCAGTGATACTGTGGTTATTAAACCAGGTATAGGCACATTTGTCAGTGTGGGCAAGCGCCAAGTCCTGTTGGAAAATTAAAGTCGTATCTCAATAAAGCATGTCAACAGAGGGAAGCATGAAGTCCTGGTAGACAGCTGTGCTGACTTTTGGACATGATGTAACACGGTGGACCAACACCAGCAGAGGACATGACTTCCCAAACCATTTAGTAATGTTTAATAATGATGATTAATGATCATCAACATTAATCGTAATAACTGATTAATGATCATCATGAGTAATGTTTAATTTCAAGGCTACTCTGTTATGCTAATATAGACCAATAAAGTTATGTCATCCAGGTGTAAGGCTTCTATCACACCAAAACAAACAACTTCTGTGCATTTTTTTCAGCATGTATTTATCCTTGGTTAAATTTATCCACTGGATCCTCTGAAATGTGAGGTCATTTTGCAGTTACAATATGAAGAGCTACACTGGAGCTACGCAGTAAATCTGCCAGTGTTAAATCAACACTATTAGAGTCTATATAGTCACTCTCAGTATTAATTTAACTCTAATAGTGTTGATTTAACACTGGCAGATTTACTGTGTACTATTGCTAAACATCTTAACCAGGATATTTAGCTGGTTTACTTGAGGTATTTGGCTGGCAATGAAGTCTGACTCTAGATCTCAATAGACAACCTAAAAAAGTCCAATCATTTACATCAAAATGCCTCAAAACTGCATCCAGACCTTAATTAATGTCTCACAAGGTAGTAAGAACATAATATGATTTACTGTGAGCACAGCAAAAACTACCTAAAACCAAAAATAACAGTCTACTCACATTGTAGCTACTACTGCCAAAGTACCTGAACCAAAACATTTAGCTGATTTACTGAAGTATTTGTCAATTCTGGTAGTGAGATTTCAATTCAGCATACAGTGTTAGCTAGCGTATAAAAGTACTGATGTTTCATCTTTTAAATTACCTCAGAGTATCCGGTAATTCTGCTCTTTTTGGGTTGGCCTGTTTCCTTTAGTTATTATATAATAACTAATTTTGATGCCCATTTATTTAACCCAGATGACTGCTTTATAATTTACTATAAACTTGAACATAATAATCGCTACATAAGATGACATTTGTCAGAAAAATACCTTCATGTATAACCATAGCAAGGCACCTAAACCCCAACTGCTCCCTGGGCACCTTAGATAGGGCTGTCCACCGCTTCTGATTATGTATTTAATAGAGTGTTTGCTCATTTGGACTATGTCTCAGAGACATCACCAGTGGACTTTGAGAAGGCCTTCAGCAGCTCCAATCCAGACCTTCCTTTCTTTGTAAGGGGCATCTCATACAGTATTTGCAGCTGTTGATGATTACAAGACCAAATAAGATCATTTTAAGATCATTTTTAAGAATGCTGGATGTTTAGACCATTCTCAGACATCTTGGAGACATATGTGCTATCAGGGTGTGTAGAACATAACTTTGTCTGCAACAAAACAAGACATTTTGTAAATCAACTGCACTGCCAAAGCCTTTCAGTTTTTTTTTTGCCCATCTATGTGAATATCCCACAAAGAAATGTACTGTGATAAGTGAGTGATGGGCTTCTATCACATTGTTAAACTGTTACCGTATTAACTCTTAAACAGGCAGTGTGCACCACCAGATATATTAACTTTGACATCCTGTAGTGGACAGAAACAGGGGTGTAGCACCAAATGCTGGGCACTATGTGCAAGCAGTGCCCAGTCCCCCTATTATAAAATATTATTTCCTTAAATATTTCAAGGAAAATACAATTCCAGATTTTTCAAAGACCTTCCTCGACTTGAACTGGTAAGTCAGTTCCACTTTTCACCCCACTATGATGCCCCTGTATGCTTTCACACTGTTATTGTCTGTTTTTAGTAACTTTGATACAAAATTGATATACACACATTTGTTTTGAATTTACTTTGTATTTTTTAATAGTAAAACTGAACAAATATGCATAACATTATATAAAAAAGGGGAATATAAAATCTATATATAAACTGTATTTGCATGCATTGTTAAGTAAACCAAAATAAATTTGTAATTTTTACCCCTTATAAGGCAACATATCCTGAGATATACAAAGTACACAACATATATCAACATTATATGTGAAAAACCAAAACAATATTTGTGTTAGTTAAGTCAATTTGAGGTAAAATCAAGAAAGTATTTTTTACTTTTTCCCACTCTTGCCTGTTTAAATGCAAAAATAATAATAAATAATAAAAAAATAAAATTGAAATAAATCTTAATATGAGCTATGAGACGATTTTATTACCAGGATAACGTCAAAAGTTATTTCAAAACACTCTCAGTATGAAAAGATTCCTCCTAGCATTTCTAGCAACCAGTAGATGAAAGAGATGACGAAATCTTTGACCTTTGCCCTCATCGTTGCTCTCGAGCTGATTCAGGGCAACTGTTGATGTCTTTTCTCCCCATTCAGTGCTAATAAAGCTGATATATTATCCACTTCAGAGAAAGTCAGGGACAGTTAGCACTCTTGTGTGTTAGCACTCTCTAGCGTGGGTAGCAGTAACAGGCTGTGAGGGTTATTTTTACTCTACTGCCCCTCACTGGTGCTGTTCTGTTCTGTGCTCGCACACCCCTAGTGGCTATTCAGCGGAACTGACGCTCTCATACAGCATCAAATGGAGATAAATAGAGCTGGATGAGACTCCTGTGATGAAATAACTTCTAAACAGGAACATTGGTGGATATAGGGTGAGCTTGTTTTGAAAACTATGAAACTGCTAACTATACAGATACAGGTAATACCACGTGGTAAAATAAAGGAAAACAGTAAGAGGAGAAGGACTTGGCACAATTAAAAAGCAACAACTACTGCAGGATGTGAATGGAACTGAAGTCAGAGTGTGTCTGTGTGTGATTGGCTGGCTGGGGATTTCTAGGTTAGTGCTGTAGGCTCAGGAGAGAGAGAGAGAGAGAGAGAGAGAGAGAGAGAGAGAGAGAGAGAGAGAGAGAGAGAGAGAGAGAGAGAGAGCTTTCATAGGTTACATCCTAGCAATGCATTGTGCTTGGCTAGAATGTATACACATCATTTCTGCATGAATTCAACTTATTACATCAACACTATTATTGCCAATAGGTAGAGATGGAGCTCAACCTGAATGCCCCCCACTTAAAGGGCAAATACACTACAAAATCAATTCTTTCTTACTATTTTTAAATGAATGATTTGATGCACTATGCCCATTGTTAAAGTTTCAGAATGTCCATACTGTCAGTATATGGAAACTGCTGCAAAACAACATATTTCAGATCCATTCATTTTGTGATGTCACAAAATACCACACATTTACATAAAACCTGCCTATTCTGCATATAGTAATTTAGTCCTGTTTTTTCACTGTCCAATATAGGGCAGCCAATCAGAATGGAGGCCATTTTCATATGCCTTAAAGGCACAGCATGCACCTGTTCTAGGGGATATAGATATGTTGGAAAATGGTCGAATGCTACACCTGTTTCTGGTACATAAAACAATTGTAAATATTGTAGATGGACATTAGGGAACAAAATAAAATGCAAGAAAAATGTAGAATATGTGTCCTTCCTGTTTTTCTGGCCTGTGAGCTGTTATGGAGGCCTAATGCTTTTGCAGGCCTGCTGTTCTCTGCCTCTGGTGGCCATTCAGACTGAAGGCCTGCCCAGAAGCAGGACCCTCAGAGAGGCCTCCCTGCCAGGCAGCCCCCCACCCTGTTCAGTTAATCTCCCTGGCAGGTCCCCCAGGCCAAGCAGCGGATGGAGCAGGCACACCAGGAGTGGCACGCTTCATTAGCGTAAAAAGAAGGGATTACATGTTAATTGCCTTTGTGCAAACGGAGGCCTAATTTAAGCAGAAGGGGAGAGGGGTCAATTTGCTCCTTCAAGTGTGCTGCTGGTTTCATATCATGTTTTTTATGCTGTATTTCCAGTTAATGAGCGAAGTGGAGTCTCTATGCAGAAACATCATCGGTCACAGCAGGACACAGCTGCCATTTGGAGTGTGTGTGTGTGTGTGTGTGTGTGTGTGTGTGTGTGTGTGTGTGTAAAAGAGAGAAATATGGAGTGACTTCTGTCTTTCTTTGTCTCTCTCTCTCTCCTCTCTTTTCATCTTCTGCTGTCTCTTATTCTTTTTCTCCCTGTCTTGACCTGTTCCCCCTCTCTCTTTCTCTCTCTCTCTCTCTCTCTCTCTCTCTCCTCCTACTTTCTCCTCCTCCTCTCCATCTCCCCTCTGTTGGCCTCATTTATCTCAAAATAATGAGCCACAAGCTTACTGATGTGCTTTTCTCTCATAACCGGTAACGACAAACAACATCCTGCACAAAGTGTCCCTTTAAGTAACTCTCACATATACAAACATCACATTTTTCTACGACAGATGCCCCACATACAAAAGTGTAGTCTTGAATGTTTTGCCACTTACTTTAAAATGGAAGATAAATGAGCTAATTAGTGTGTATTTATGCTCATTATTATGCAATTATGCTGTTTTTATTATGTAATCAGGGTAAACACACACTTCATAAACCCTATTTAGATGCCTGATTGATCGTTAGTGGGGATGCAACGACAAGTTTTGGCCACTAGGTGGCAGCACACGCTATGTTTTAATAAACATGCCCACAATATTTTCTTCACGTTTTAGAAGGTAAAAAGTGGATTTCAATGTCCAGTGTTGTGCCAAAGTCAATTCAGCATCTGGCTACATATACGATACCTCCTGCTATACATATGAAAGACAAGTTTCTTAACACGTTGAACTATATTCCCACTATAGCAGTAGAACACAGCTTGAATGCAAAGCTTTGATGCTGGGGAGGGCAGGAACGTGGGCCTGTGACATTCAGATCAAAAAGGACTGACATGGGCTGGGCTGGGCTGGGCTCTCTCTCTCTCTCTCTCTCTCTCTCTCTCTCTCTCTCTCTCTCTCTCTCTCTCTCTCTCTCTCTCTCTCTCTCTCTCTCAGCAGAGATGGATGTCCTGGCAGGCTGGCTGGAGCAGTGAGTGCCCCAGGCCCGATGGAAATGGAGAGATAATGTGCTTAGCATCAGATCTTCTGGAGAGGAAGAGCTGCATCAGGCCGATTCAATTAGACGTTTCCCAAACAATCCCATTGATCAGAGTCATTATCTTAACTCAGATTTATGTTAACCAACAGGAAGCCATTAGGTTGGATCAGTGCTACACGACTCAGCAGCATCTTGTATCCCATTCCTAACGATGAATAGCTAGTGTACACAATGATGCTTTGGGGAGCGCTTCTCTGGTCTGTCCCTGTGACAACTTTTTTTATATAGATATTCTAGAAAATAGAGAAAGTTCTATATCATCAAACAGCTTTCTCTATGCATGTGAAGTGATTACCCTCTTCCTTCTGAAATTGTTGGCTTATTCAAGAACAGACAGTATTTATGCACACAGCCTGGGGTCATGCAATGGTTACAGCTGTTTCATTTGACATATTTCACCACAGGCCTAGGAGGGTTCACTGCTGCCAGTCATACTGATACACAGAACCAATCAGAATCAAAGTCACTCCTCTCAATCCTGCAGAGAGATTTTCCGTTGTAGCAGATTAAGATTGCCACGAGAGCTGGATTTGTAACTAGGGATATTAGAACCTGCCGGTTTTGGACAGTTAATCTGATTTCTCTGCTGCTCCATGTAGGCTTCTAAACCTGCAGCACTTTATCATCTCTCACAGTTCAGACTTTCAGCAATTTTCTAAATACAGCTGCTATCACTGCTATGTAGGCAGGGATTTTCAGAGGACAAATAGCTATTGCATTGGTCTCACTGCTGGGTAGGCATACAGTTTCCAGAGTGCAAGCCATGAATCAAGGACATTTTGTGCTTAAAAAGCTCATAACTTACATTTTTTCTTGCATTTTATTTCTGCCCTTATGATTGACTTGTAATAATTCTGTGAGTTTATGCACCAAAAAGTTACAATTCATTTTTACATAAACATTTCCATATCATATGCCATATCTAAACAGGCTGTTTTTCTTAATATTCATTTGAGACAATGAAAATGACTATTATCACTGACTACTGTATACTATGCCATATTCAGAAAGCAGTTGAAACACTGCTTATAACTTCAAGGTGGGTGGAGCTTAACTGCTGTAGGCTGAAACGGTAACAAAACACTGCTGTCTTCAAGTTGTGCTGGAAGAACTGTATTACAAGATGAGTGTACTTGGATACCATCACAGTGTCATATTTACTAGGAGGAAAATAGTTTCAGAGTTGTGGGAGTGTCAGTAACAAAGCATTATGGCAGTGAGGGGGGTGCCCCTACATTAGAAGGTAAACATTTTGTGCTAGTTTTGCATGTTAACTGAACATTTTACATAATTTCAAATCTTTCAAAAAGTCAACATATATTTCTTGTTTTTGAACAAAAAATGTACAAAACATTTTCTCTAACCAAAAGCAATGTCATGTCCTGATTATGGGGGCTGCGTGGTGGCTTAATGATTAGCATGTTCAGCTCTTGCCTCTGAGGTCTTGAGTTCGAGTCCCCATCTGGGTGGAGTTTTCATGTTCTTCTTGTTTCTAGGGTTTCCTCACACAATCCAAAAATATGAGGTGAAATTGCTACTCTAAATTATTATTGTGTGAGTATATACATACACAGGGGTTAGACAATGAAACTGAATCACCTGTCATTTTAGTGTGGGAGGTTTCATGGCTAAATTGGACCAGTCTGGTGGCCAATCTTCATTAATGTCACATTGCACCAGTAAGAGCAGAGTGTGAAGGTTCAGTTAGCAGGTAAGAGCACAGTTATATAGTATATTACAATGCACACAACATTATGGGTGACACCAGAGTTCAAAAGAGGACAAATTGTTGGTGCACGTCTTGCTGGCGCATCTGTGACCAAGACAGCAAGTCTTTGTGTCTAAATATTATTGAGCCACTTTGGGGTGTTTTGGAGGAGCGAGTCAGGAAACGGTTTCCTCCACCAGCATCACGTAGTGACCTGACCACTATCCTGCAAGAAGAATGGCTTAAAATCCCTCTGACCACTGTGCAGGACTTGTATATGTCATTCCCAAGATGAATTGACGCTGTATTGGCCGCAAAAGGAGGCCCTACACCTACTAATAAATTATTGTGGTCTAAAACCAGGTGTTTCAGTTTAATTGTCTAACCCCTGTATGTATATATATTTATAAACACTTGGAGCCAGAATCTTACTGCTGACTGGTCCTCCAGCACAGACACTGTAAAACTATAGCAGGGTGTTTTAACCTGGACACTTCTGAAGCACACTATGATCAGGCTGAGTGGTAATGTTGTCTTGTGACTGTGACTGTGTTTGGTCTTGTTTATTAGGGGAGTGTTTCTCTGTGTAGAGCTCTCTTTGTTTGTTCTCCTCAGACATCACCAGCCACATCAAATCTCCCCAATCTCATTTCCAGATGAAGCAGCAAGTCAGAACTATGTCAGGAAGTGCTGTTAGCCATTATATGTATGAAAAAAAACATTAGTAAACAAGCCTGTGTGGGAATTAATAGCTAATTAATCACATCAGTAATACTATACCATTATAAGTATACACAGGGGCGTGGCACCAAATTCTGGGCCCTATGGACAAGCAGTGCCCAGGGCCCCTCGCCCCTATTATCAAATATTTCCTTTAATATTTAAAGAAAAATAAAATTCCAGACTCCTCGAGGGCCCTCTCCCC
Organism: Crenuchus spilurus; assembly: GCA_036984385.1. Taxonomy (NCBI): domain Eukaryota; kingdom Metazoa; phylum Chordata; class Actinopteri; order Characiformes; family Crenuchidae; genus Crenuchus; species Crenuchus spilurus. The sequence goes on from BRDA01086894.1 coordinate 15,436, forward strand.
ACTTGGGGCCCTGGTAACTCAGTCCCACTTTTCCCCCCACTACCACACCCCTGAGTATACATACCTGTTAGTGAGTATTAAAACAGCACAGAACATTACTAATTTGTCTCAATCATTAAATAATGAAATAAATAATATTAAGAAGTTTATAAGCATTCATTTATCTTGTCAAGTCGAGGTCCCCACATTTCTTTGCTTTTAATACTGCACTATGCTAAATCTTGCTAAAAGTAATAATTATTTTTTATGTTATTTACCAAAAAAGCCACAATGTCAGTAGAGTTTTGCTAGTTAAAAAACATTATGAAGCAGATTTAGCAGTTGATGACAATATAATACATTAAAAGGTATTTTATTAAAGGCTTACAGTGGTGCTTGGAAGTTTGTGAACCCTTTAAAATTTTTGATTTTGATTTTCTGCATAAATATGACCTAAAACATCCTAAAAACAACCAAGTTCAACAAATGTGACTAAAACATTGTACTTGATCATTTGTTTACTGACAAAAGTGATCCAATATTGTATGTCTGGGGATTAGCTGTTAATTTCAAGGTGATTTTTTTTCATTTTGAAGATTAATTTTAATAATTTACAAAACAAGAAAACAGTAATAACTGAGAAAAAATACTCTTTAAGATATTCTAATTATTTTGGCTGAAATCCTGACAACGTCCTGACGATGTCAGTGGTGTTGCTGATGAAATATTTATTTTTAAAAATAAAAAATAATTAAAATTCATGTATTATTTCTATTTTCTAAATAATATGTGACATCATAAATTAAATTGTCAGTGGACAGTGTTTAGTAAAAGCTGAGATTTGATTTGTTTTATCATTGGTGTTCTGGTCAGTGGTGTTACTTTGCCATGCTTTACTATTGTTAACTGTAACAGGATATGTTTTGCATTTGAGTGACAAATCACTGGAGTAGTAAATTTCAAGTATTGATTTTTGCATATGTAAGAATGTGTACTGTGATATAAATATAATTTTTTAAAATAAGTGTTGTATAATATAGCCTGGAGAGAGCTTGGCCAATTGTGCTCTCTCAGAACCCAGCTATCGATGATATGTAACATGATCAGCATTCAAACTTGCAATCCTCTGATCATAGTGTCAACATCTTAGTCCACTGAACCACTTGGGGTCTGTCACTGAAACATCTTTAGCAAGAACAGTGCCAGCACGAAATTATACGACCCAATATATGAACATTATCATTACCTTTTGATGCAAGTCAAAATATGGTGGTACGGTGTTATAACAATTCAGTTCCCATTAACAACTGGTGGTAACATTTATGAATGAAACCTAACATGATTACATGTCCCCCAAATATATTTTGTGAGTATGGCCTTAGGTGATTGGTATAGTGGGTAATACTTCTGCCTCCCATCTGGCAAACTGGGGTTTCAGTCCCCTGTCTGAGCAAGTAAGCATATATGCCCAGAGCAGTGGGCAACCCCATCAGCCATGGCACCCAGTGGAGCAGTTGGGGTTAAGGTGTCTTGCTCAAAGGAACTAGAGCCTTACCTTGTAACTTTATGGGATCCAACCAGCAACCGTACAGACTCAATCCTACCTCTTTAGCCTTTGACTGCTGTTTTTGTTTTAGTAAATAGCTGCCATTTACACTGTTTCATAACCTGTGTTCTTCAGTAAAATACTGAGGCAGTAAGTGAGGCTGTATAACCAGCACTACTGTGTAGTCCACTAAAATGTAGCAACTGTTGACTTTTTCATCTTATATATTTAGTCTTAAAATGGCTCGTTAAGGGCATTAACAGCATACATAAAAGCCGACTCCAGAGTGTGTGAGTATCTCATAATTGTAGCCTAATGTGAAAAGTGCTTTGCTTCAGGGCAGTGAGGTAGTGGATTTGTGTGCGAGGGTGTGGGTGGACCCATGAGAGTTCATGCTGGCAGTGCAAGGGTCAGTAAGACTGTGAGGCCTCAGGTTTGGTGTGTGTGTGTGTGTGTGTGTGTGTGTGAGTCACTAACTCATTACTCACTGTGGCCAGCTTTGATGGCGGACAAGTCAGGGATTGGTGATGTGCACAGGAA
>BRDA01086904.1:0-10357 GCA_036984385.1 Crenuchus spilurus
ACTTTCCCAGAGAGCTTTTCTGTTTGAAGTGACTGCAAAAGAGCCATTGATTTGAATTGGAAGGCCTGTCTTAATTGGAAGAGGAAGGAAACAGAAGGCTTGGCCAACTGCAGAGCTTTCATCAGGGGACCAAACATTTTGCTCTTCCTTTTGTAGAGGGATAGCAACTCCTCCAATTGGCAGAGAAAACTTGCACTGCTTTAACTCTCTCTGAAACATTTGCAGTGAATCCTTTGTCCCATAACAAGAGTAGACAAACCAGTACTTGGTGTCAGTTTGCTCACTGTTCTCATGAACTATTTCAGCAATGTGTGCTGTATAGCAATCAATAATTTCTTGGCATTGTGGCTCAAGGTTGTCCAAAGTGGTTCTGACATCTTGAAGGTGCAGTTCATTTGAAATTGTAATTGAATGTTTTGTTTCTTTTGTGATTGTAAGGAGTGTCTTAATGTGTTTCTGTAGTGGAGGTGTGGAAGCATCTTCAGAAATGATTTGAAGAGACACAGAGGTTATGTACTTAAGAAACAGCAGGGGATTTTGGGAATCATCTTTGAAGTGTTGCTGAAAAGCATGTATGCATTCTATGTCATACACTTTGGTGCTAATTTCTGACTTACTAGCCTCCTCTTGAGTGCGAAATGGTAATTTAATGAGTGTACCATTGTAGGAGGTCTGGATGATTTTTGTCAGATCACAGTCAAAAATTCCTTGATATGATTGAAACTGTCCAGGAAACCACTTAAACAGTCGCTCTTGGCCCAAGTCAAGTTTAATTCCAGGGTTTGTTTTATTATGTATGTGGTTTTCCAGGTGGGAGACATTTGGATCAAGAATGAGAAGAGTTTTTCCACTCAAAATAGATGGTATATCGGTCAAGTGGTAAACGGCATTGAAGCCGGGTCCAAAGCTCCCGATCTTCTCAATTTTGTTTTCTTTTGATGCAGCCCCAACTCTGACAATGTTCTTCCAGTCTTCATCTGTGAAAAGCTTATTGTTGAAGGCCCAAAGACAAAGTCCATTGCATAAGGCCATTCCTTCATCAATGAGTTTTTCTGGAGGGTGTCTTCTGAAGTCAAGTAGAAATCCACAGGTACTTGCCCTGGCATCTTCTGCATTTTGCAGGAGTTCTTTGAAAATGTCACTTTCCTCGTCATACTCTTTGAGTATGTTTTTAATTCTCTGGGTAATTGGTTCTGTTTGCCCACACTGCTCAATTCCTGGACAAACATCTTCAGCTTTTATGTACTGTGGTTTTAAAATCCGGGTACTCAGCAAAGGAACATTGAGCCACTTTGCTGTAAGACCCAGAACCTCTTGATGAATGACATAGAACTCCTCCTGGTCTTGTCTCAGGTCATCTAACCCTTCATCACTGCAGTCATAGTAAACCGTTTTCCTCAAAGGTTGCAGGGTGAAGTTCTGGTTTTGTGCCCTGACAGGAACAGGTGTACTGTCATTCACAGGCTTTTCATTTTTCCTCATCCAGTCCAGGATGGCTATGGACAACTTAAGTTCAGAAGGCTCCCCAAAGGGTGGATGTCTGTCATCAATGCTTTGTTTTATGTCATGAAATATGTCTTCAATCTCTTCATCTGAAAGTGTTTCCTTTACACCAAACTCTTTCAGCATGTCAGCGTACTGCAAAAATTCATCTGGTACTTTCATGATGTACAGGCTGAGATCTAATTCAGGTGGATAGGTCAGAACTACATCCTGAGGTGAGACAAACTCATTCTGGCTCCAGAGCCAAGAGATGCATTTCTTGTTCATCTCTTCTCTGAAATAATGAATGTTTTCTTGCATGAATTTGTAGGTGCTGTGTAACTTGTTTTTAAATTCATCATCTGAATTTGGGTTGATCATGGTTGGAGCGATTGATCCCAGCACACAAAGATTCTCCAAGACTTTTACAGCTGGCGGAGGCATGAAAAGGTCAAGTTTTTGGCAAACATGGTCACTGAGATCTGACGAAAGTGGCATGACGTGCCCCACAATCGCAGAGTATTTTGAAGCCTTTATTTCCTCTGGTTTGTAGAGAGACTTCAGACTCTTTGTACTGTTTCTGTTAATGGAATTTGGATTTTCACAAGGCACCCACTGCAACTCAAGAAGCTGTTGTATCTCACCAGCAGAGAAATTTGACAGCAAATCGCTCTTATTTAATACTCGTACAAGAGCATCTGCCTTTTTAACTGCCTTATTGCGAGAATGGATGTGTTTTTGAATTTGTGAGGCAACTAGGAGGATTTCTTTTGAAGATATTTCTCCTTCTTCTGTTCGTAAACCAAGTTGTTTCAGTGATTGAAGTATTACTTGGGTCCTGTAGGCTGTTGGTGGAAACAAATCTTCCTCAAAAAGATCTTGAAAGATTTTATTTGTGGGATCAAAAATGCTTGAGGCTTGACTGCACGTCCCTTGTTCTGTTTCAATGAAACTGAGATTCTTGCATTTCCTGAACAGCTCCTCACTTTGTGAGAACAGGACATTTCCATGATTTAGTATCCAAGTCATTACTTTCTGTTCCTCCTCTTTGCTGAAATACTTTCTTTCAATGCAGTCTACCAAGTGAATAGCCAAATGAGCTGAATCAAGAAGTTCAACCTTTAGGAGAGTCAAAAGCCTGCGATCTGCTTCATTTGCACACTGTACAATAGTGTCGGGCAAACGCAGATCTGTTGAAATAGTTGGAATGGACTTTAAAATTACCGCCTGTTTTGATTCAGTGGTAACATATTTTCCAGACATCAACCTGAAGAGCGGCAGAGCTGACAGTAGCTGTTTCTCAGCATCAGAGATGTGATCCACTGAGGAGATGTATGTTTTGAACTCTTCTTTTTCATTAAGTGGAACAGAGGCAATGCCACTAATGACTTTGTCTCTGTCAGAGTTCAAGAGGACTTGCAGAACGTGTTTTGGGGAAGTCGTGAGGACATAACTTTCCAGATCATAATGCTTCAGACACTCATCCTTCTTAATGACAGTGCCTCCCACAGTCTTTACCACCTTCTGAACTTGATCTGACAAGCTGGACTCTCGGCTGGTCTGAAAGATTAAAGTGGAATTCTTCTCTAATCTTGCTAACAGTGTAGAGTTTCCAGTTTTCTGAAGTGGTCTGACTGGTATTAAAGGCATGCCGACAAACTCCTTTAGCTCATCCCAGTGAGTATTCAGATATTTCCAGAATTCTGTCAGCCATGTTTTTGGTGGGTGAACATCTTTATCAGCATCCCATTTTATATGACCTTGGGTCTCTTTCCACTCTGTGGGTAGGGATTTCTTGGCAAATTTTGCAACATTTTTTGCATCCAAATGGATTATTTTGTACATGTCTGCATCTGGAATTAAGCATAATAGGTATATCATCAGTCTAATTTATTTACATTTCACACATAATGGGAAATTATTAATTTGGGATATTATTACTAAAGATTATTAAATGCCTCTGGATGTAATATAATCAAAATTAAAGAAGTTGTAAGATTCCCAGAATTCCACAGCCTACAGTACCAATCAAAAATTGGACACATCTTCTGGACATTCAGTGTTTTTTTTTAATGATTTAAAAATGGTCTGCATTGTAGATCAATATTGAAGTCATCCAAACTATGAATAGATACATATGTAATTAGTAAACAAACAAGTAAACAAACCAGAACATGTTTATATTTTACATTCTTCAAAGTAGGCACCACTTAATTAGATGCCAGAGTTCACGACTTGCATTTATTACCCCCTTAATGTGTTTGAGACATCAGTTTTGTTTCTACTTTGAAGAATCTAAAATCTAAAACATATTTTGGTTTGTTTAACACTTTTAAGTTTACTACATGGTTCCTTATGTGTTCCTTCATAGACTGGAAAACTTTAGTATTCATTTACAATGTAGAAAAAAAGAAAAACATTGAATGGGAAGGTGTTTCCAAACCTCATGGAGACAATTTTTGCCCAGCTGCAGCAAACAGTATGATGCCAATGCAAATAAAACAGGAGAGTCTGTGCTACTGGTGATGTGAACATGGCAAACCCTGCATTCAATAGTATTGCGGCGTGCTAGGCGGCATCGCATACCGTAGGCAACGGTCTGCCGTTTTGCATATTCCCAGGGGTCTTTGGGGATGGTTTGGGAGGGTTAGTGTAACTGTTCTGTGGGTTCATGTAGGGGTAAAGTTTTAGGTGTTCTGTGTTGTATGAATAAATGTGTGCATGTGTGAGAATAAATGTGTGCATGTGTGAGTGCTTGTGTAGTTTAGGATAGTCACCGTTGGTGTGGGGGGTAGATCAGATACATAACTGTGTGAGAGTGAGCGTGAATGTTAGTCTGATTCTCTCTGCTGTGTTATATTGCTGGAGATTGACCAATTAAAAACACTTGTCTATAAATGGCTTTTCGAAGAGTTATTTGTGAGCCGTCTGGGTCGCCACAACTGGTGTCAGAAGTGGGATCGCGCCCCCTGCCGGCTGGGCGACACCTCGCTTTCGAGCTGGAGGAGATTGAACGGCGCATTGAGGAACTCAGCGGTGGCCAGACAGCCACAAGGGCTGCGCCAGGAAGGGGTACCGAGCGTGACGCCTGCCCCATGCCTGCGCGGCCGCGAGGAAGCTGTGCACAGCCAGCCAGCCTCTCGCCAGCCGAGGATAGATGGCGCTGAGCTAACGTCACTATCCCAGACGGCGCTAGCCATCCACGTGCGGCTAACAAGCATGTGGCACGGAGGTGCGTAAATGCGTGTTTTGATGAAGAAGAAGGCGAAAGAGGAGGACAGCCAGCACCCAGGGACTCTAACAACTCTGGGGCGGTCTTAGTACACATCCCATTATTCGATGGCTCCGCAGACTGGGATGCGTATGAGATGCAGCTCCGGGCACTGGCCGCCTACTACAACTGGACCGAGCGTCAGACGGCCGCTCAACTTTGCGCTGCGCTCCAGGACGACGCGCTTCGTGTACTCGTGGAGCTCTCTGGAGATGAAACCCTGGACCTCGCGGCACTTCTTGAGGTTCTACGGTGGCGCTATGGGCGGAGTCCGGCCCTCTCCACAGCCAGGGCAGCACTGGCAGCACGGACGAGGTCCAAGGGAGAAAGAGTGAGGGTGTTTGCCGCGGAGGTGGACCTACTGGCGCGTCGCGCTTACCCCTCTTTTCCTCGTGAGTGCCAGGACGAGCTCGCGTTGGAGCATTTTCTTACCGCGCTCCACCCTGACGAGCTCCGCCGCCATGTCCAACTGGCGGCACCCTCGAGCCTGCGTGCAGCAGCAGAGGAAGCCGAGAGAGTGGAAAACATCCTCATGCCATGGGGGCCCAGACAGTCACATCCATCGTGCTGCATGGCAGAGGCTGCAGAGGAGGAAGAGGTGGAGGCGTGCCGGACCAGCATCCGGGGCCCTGGCAATGATGAAAAATTGGTGTGCTGGCGGTGTAAGAAGCGTGGGCACCGTGCCAGTCGATGCCGTGCACCAGAGCCGGCGGGAAACGAAGCCGGGACCGCCTAGAGGAGGAAAGGCGGCCCCGCGAATATCCCACCCTCCATCGCGAACTCGAGTCAGCCAGGGTGAGTGGACGACATGGGTTCTGGTTACGGTGCACCATAAATGGCACGGAGCTTTCAGCGTTGGTAGATACCGGGTCCTCTGTGTCATTAGTAAAACCCGGTGCTTTGCCAGGTGCGGACAAGGGCTCGTCGACCAGCTGGAACCGAGCTGGCATGACGCTCCGTGCGGTGAATGGTGCACTGGTTCCCCTCTATGGGAAGAGGAGACTGGAGCTGAGAGCTGGAAGAAAGAGAAAATGGCAGGAGTTCTGGGTAGCGGAGATCGCTGATTCGTGCATTCTGGGGGCGGATTTTCTTGAGGCCGCCGGCATGTCCCTCGACCTGGCTCGGGCCACCGCTTGCTGGGGAGGAGAGACCTTGAAGATGACCACAGTGCGGAGCGGGGCGGCTGTGAATGTAACGGAGAGTGGTGTGGGGGGTAGCGGTGCGGGCTCTCACTCCAGACAAGACTATGGGCAGACATTTTCTAAAAGAGCAAAGAAAAAACATGATGGCACTATAGGAACGCTTGAGAACGCAGAGCAGCCCAAACTGGATGAGGCCCGTAGGGCGACGCCCATCATCATTAAACGCCCAATCGGCAAGCAGAGCGTCGATGAAGCCCCGCCCCTTCTCAAATCAGAGCCAGTGCGGGAGGAAGTTGGCAGCTCGCCAGCCGAAATCAACCTCACGGCCGTCAGAGAAATGTGGCAACGAAGCTCGGCTGAACTGACTGAGAACCAGCGAGAGAGACTGTGGGGGTTGCTCGCTCGCTACCTGGAAGTGTTCGCAGCGAGGGAGGAGGACTGCTCGAGAACTGGGCTGGCACAACACTACATTGATACAGGCGACGCGTCCCCGGTTCGGTTACGGCCGCATAGTCTTCCCCTGGCCAAGCGCGAGATCGCAGAGTTGCGGTTGAGAGAGATGGCGGCGGCCAGAGTGATCGAGCCCTCCAGCGGCCCGTGGGCGGCCCCCGTGGTCCTAGTCAAAAAGAAAGACGACAGCTGGAGGTTCTGCGTGGACTACAGACGCCTCAACGCCGTGACTAAGCAGGACTCGTACCCGCTCCCGAGAATTGACGAAGTGCTGGACCGTGTGGCGGGAGCGTCGTGGTTTAGCTCACTGGACCTGCGGAGCGGATACTGGCAGGTGCCGCTAGCCCCAGAGGCAAAAGAAAAGACTGCGTTTTCGCTGGGAATGGAGCTGTGGCACTTTACGGTGTTGGCTTTCAGGCTCATCAACACACCGGCCACGTTCGAGCGGTTGATGGAGCGGGTACTCGCCGGTGTTCCCAAAGAAAATTGCACAGTCTATCTGGACGATGTCCTCGTGCACACGGCTGACTTCGACAGCGCGCTACAACGACTAGAGATGGTGCTGGAGGCAGTCAAAGCGGCGAACCTGCGGCTGCACCCCAAAAAGTGCCACCTGCTCCAGCGGCAGCTCCATTTCTTGGGCCACATTGTAAGCAGCAAGGGCGTGGAGACAGACCCGGCTAAAACCAGCGCCGTTCAGCTCTGGCCCCCACCGCGGAACGTAAGCGAGCTCCGTAGCTTTCTGGGGTTGGCGTCATACTACAGACGGTTCGTGAAAGGCTACGCCCACATCGCCGCACCGCTCAATCGTCTCACCGAAAAGGGGTCCGAGTTTTGCTGGTCACAAAAGGCATGAGAGGTATTCGACGCGCTTCGCACCAGCCTCTGCAATGCTCCCGTGCTGGCGTATCCAAGGCTGGGCGATGAGTTCATCGTGGACATTGATGCCAGTGATCTAGGCATTGGCGCGGTCCTCTCCCAGCTGCAGGATGGCGAGGAGCATGTGGTGGCATACTACAGCTGGCAGCTTAGCAAGGCGGAGAGGAATTACTGCGTCACGTGCCGGGAGCTGTTGGCAGTGGTAGCAGGGCTGCGGCACTTCAGACCCTACCTCTATGGAGTGGCGTTTCAGTTGCGCACCGACCACGCCTCGCTAACGTGGTTGATGAACTTCAAGGAGCCCGAGGGTCAGGTTGCGCACTGGATCACGGCACTCCAAGAGTTTCAATTCTCTATCCAGCACCACGCGGGACGACTGCATAGCAATGCTGACGCACTCTCCCGTCGTTTCTGCGCGCTCGCCGATTGCAAACAATGTGCCCGAGTGGGGAAAAAGGAGGTACAGTCTGGGACATGCGCAGCAACAGCCCCCTCCCCTGAGCTCATTGACGCGGTGGACTGCAGTCCGTGCGCTCCGGCGCACCTATGGAGCGGGTCGCCGTTGACATCCTGGGACCTTTTCCTGTGACTGAGGCGGGCAATCGGTATGTGCTCGTGGCCATGGACTACTTTACTAAGTGGCCAGAAGCCTTTGCGGTCCCTGACCAGGGCGCAGACACAACAGCGGCGAGGTTAGTGGAGGAGTTTTTCTGCCGGTTTGGCGTGCCGTAGGCGCTTCACAGCGACCAGGGTCGAAATTTTGAGTCGGCCGTGATGGCGGCGGTGTGCGACCGGATGGGCGTTCGCAAAACATGTACGTCGCCACTCCACCCTCAGAGCGACGGGCTGGTGAACCGTTTCAACCGGACGCTCACCACGCAATTGGCAATCGTCACGGCCACTCATCAGCGAGATTGGGACCGTCACCTTCCCCTGGTCCTGTTGGCGTGCCGTTTGGCCGTGCAGGACTCCACTGGCTTCACGCCTGCCTTCCTCATGTTCGGGAGGGAGCTCAGGACACCCACGGATCTCGTGTTTGGTCCTCCACCTAATGCGGAGGGCGAGGGAAGGTCCGAGGCTGGCTATGCTAAGGAGTTACACGCGCGCCTCGCGGCAGTGCACCAAGTGGCCCGGAAACAGCAGCATTCCAGCGTGCGGCAGAATAGAGCATACAACTGCCGCTGCCAAGGGGAAGCACTCGCCCAGGGCGACCGTGTGTGGCTCTACAATCCACGCAGGAGGAAGGGACGCTGTCCAAAACTACAGTCCGCATGGGAAGGGCCCTACATGGTAATAAACCGCCTGGGTGAAGTGCTGTAGAGAGTAGCGGCAGGTCGTAAGGTCGTGGTTGTACATCGCGACCGGCTGGCCCCTTACCGACCAAGGGAAGCAGAGCTGAGTGTGGAAACTGTCAGTGATGGCAATGTAGGTCCCCCCCCGCCTTCTCCGCCTAACGGGGCTATTGCTGGTGCTGATGAGGCGAGGAGCGATGCGGGCTGTAACGGCGGCCCACCACCTGTTCCATCAGTGACTGTTGGCAGACCGTGGCGGCTACGGCGCCCACCTAGACGCTACTGTGAGTAATGTTCTAACGTTAACGGGACGTTTAACGCTTAACCCGGGGGCAGTGTGGCATGCTAGGGGGCGTCGAATACCGTAGGTGATGGTCTGCCGTTTTGCATATTCCCAGGGGTCTTTGGGGGTGGTTTGGGAGGGTTAGTGTAACTGTTCTGTGGGTTCATGTAGGGGTAAAGTTTTAGGTGTTCTGTGTTGTATGAATAAATGTGTGCATGTGTGAGTGCTTGTGTAGTTTAGGATAGTCACCGTTGGTGTGGGGGGTAGATCAGATACATAACTGTGTGAGAGTGAGCATGAATGTTAGTCTGATTCTCTCTGCTGTGTTATATTGCTGGAGATTGACCAATTAAAAACACTTGTCTATAAATGGCTTTTCGAAGAGTTATTTGTGAGCCGTCTGGGTTGCCACAGTATGTTACAAAGCCTGTTATTGGTCAGTAAAAAGGAGGCATGCTATGAAACAAAGATGGACAATTTTGAGGAGCATTGTGAAGCCCTGTCCTGATTATACTTCCTAATGTCTCTGTGGCTGTTTCTGTGGCAAGTCCACCTGATGTAAAGTAAAATACTTTTTATATTTTGAATTATGACTGGGCTTCACAGCATTTCATATTTTTCTTTTATTCTTCAAGCTCTTATTTGTGTGTTCAATAACTTACACATTGTTGTAGCTAGAACTTGTTTCACGGCAAGATGGTGGTGCCCAGTAGCGCAGCGGATTCTCACACTCCTAGCATAAACTCAGCATTAAGTAGTTTTTGTGTCAGTTCTGATCCTGAATTCATGCGCCCTAGGCAGACGTCAAACTTCTCAGGATAAAAGACAGTGTAGCCACGGATGCAGCAACTCTGGACAACAATGTTCGGGCTGTGCTGAGCAGACTATGGCTTCTCCGGACACCAGCCCGCTGGAGTGGAGTTCAGGCCAGAAGGGAGAGGAGAGATCGGTGGCAGAAGAGGGGGAAACAAAGCGCCGTGCTACCCAGGCTAAAGGCTAACACAAATCGACCACCAATTCCATCTCTTTTCCTCTCCAATGTCTGCTCTCTGGACAACAAGGTGGACCTCCTGTGGCTGAGGATGAATGTTTCTGAGCAGATGAGGAACTGCGCGGTGATTTGTCTCACAGAAACATGGTTAAATCACAGCATGCCGAGCGGACCATAAACAGCAGTCCGGGAAAACCAGAGGGGGCGGTTTAATAGGAAAACCAGTAGGGGGCAGCCATGGTCTAGTGGTAAGGATCTGGTTTTGTGACCAGAAAGTTGCCGGTTCAATCCCCAGACAGGACATGACTGAAGTGCCCTTGAGCAAGGCACTTAACCCCTTAACTGCTCCCTGCTTCAGGCATAAATTCTCACAGCCTAGTGTGTGCACTAGTGTGTGTGTGTGTGAGACTGCACGAATGGGTTAAATGCAGAGGTCAAATTGCATTGTGTGAAAATCACATTGGCAAAATGGTGAATCTTAAACATCTACATCAGTGAAGGTTGGTGTACAAACTGTGTGTTGGTAAACAGCCACTGCTCTGAGGCAATAGAATTGTTGATTATCAA
>BRDA01086907.1:0-10311 GCA_036984385.1 Crenuchus spilurus
TGAAAAGAAACCCCAAAGTTTTACGAATTGCATTAAATCAGAGTCGTTTTTGGTGAAGGATGAGAACTTTTGCACTTTATCATTTGATTAAATTTAAGTTTGTTTGACTTACATAGACGGTGGGAAGCAGATCTGCTTAAGCAGCAGCACGGTTGCCAGGTCCCCAAAATGCTCCATCCCGACGTCTGACATAAAGCATCCTCCCTATACAACCTGACACCAGCCTAAATTCTAGAGCATCCAATCACAGATATTATTGTTAGCATTATTATTTTTTATTATTAGTAGTAGTAAATATAATGTAAGAACATACCTCCCTTATTGCTTTTCTTTGCATTTAAAATATTCCCTTTTCTCTACTCTAAATGTATATGTTCAGATTCCATTCCAATAAGATATCTAATACTAGTAAGTCTACCCCAATGCTCTTCATACTCAGTTGTTCACTGCTATTTAACTGCTTGTGTACATCATAGTCATAGCCATAAAAACACTTATAGTAACACAAACATTTTGAGCATATAACTGTGATGTTAAAACCATAAGGAGTTAAAAGGTAGTAGAGACCTGGCAACCCTGCTGCTGCTTAATGCAGTTCTGCTCCCCACTGTCTATGTAAGTCTACCCTTTAGTAAGTAATCTTGCAAAAAGTGCAAAAGTTCCCATCCTTCACCAAAAACGACTCTGATTTAATGCAATTCATAAAACTTTATCCAGAAATGATGTGCTTAAACGCATGTGTGGTACAAATCAGGCAGGGTGAACGGATTGGGTAGTGACACCCTCTCATTTTGTGGAGTTTGTTTTTGGGTGAAGTGATGTTGTAATATCCCGTCCCTCTAGCCAATGAGCGTTGAGCCCCACCCCCATCAAAAAAGGGTCAAAAATATATTTATTGTAACCGTAACTTGTGAACGGTAAACGTAACTTGTGAAGTGAAAAATAAAAATGAGAAGCGAAAATGTATGTATTACATTCACAACCAGTATTTTTCATTTATGATTGTTTTTATTTACAATTTTACAGTTTCATTTACAGATTTACATTTACGATACTTAAAACTTATGTTTACAATACCTGTTTTGTATGTTTACGCTTAACCTGAGCCTGTTTTGACGCCATACAATTGACGGTCCGGTGAGTAGATTTTGCAGTGGTATTTGTGCACGCCACGGTGTATTCTTGCAAGATGACTGACGAAATTAGTGAAATGAGCACACACTCTCATAAGTTATAGCCGGTAATGAAGCACACAGCATGCTGTCAGCCTCTCCAATCTGCCTTGAAGCTAACCCAGAGAGGAATAGGGTAAAGGGTTTCAGATTCTGGGGTAAAATGTACCAAAAGCAAACCTCTTCTCCATAACTGGCTCTCTCAATCTTCTTCAATCTGAAGCACCAACAGCACCCCAGGAAAAGCCATGAACCAATCAGCAATTATGTAAAAAAAGATTAAGGGGATATTAAATAATGGGCAGAGAAACGAAAACATTCAGAAGAGAGAGTGGAGTCTACTTCCCCAATCTCACACACTCTCCAACAGTTTTACCAACCAAGTTCCCCATGGTTTGAGGGGGCTGCCGGCCTGTATGTATGGCTTCTTTTTGTTTCTATATGTTTCTTTTGTCATGGGCAAAGTGCATCAGAGAGATGTATAATTGATATGTATATTATATATTATAATTATATATATATAATTTTACTGTCAAGTGAGTTGCAGTGTTTTTCCTACATGTATGTTTCTAGAGGCAATGAGGCAGGTTATTTCACTAAAACTATGCAATGTACATGCTTATTCACATAATTTTGGACTAAATTAGTATAAACACAACAATAAAAATTAATTAGAAGAATTTGAATTGTGATTTTCTCCACCTCTCATTTAAACAAATCAGAACTTGTTTATAACATTTGTATGCACACAAATTAAATAAAATATGCATAAATATAAAATATGTAACTTTTATAACCTTCCATTCTTTATGAATCAACCGGTTCTATTGTAAGATATGTTTCTGTGTGGTGTTTCAAATTCGTGCTTCATGTGCCCCCTTTTGACTTTGAGCACCTGCCCCTCCAAAGGTCTCTGCACGGCCCTGGTGAAGACCTATGCCAAACTGCATCCTAGGCGTTTGGAGCTGGAAACCTTGCTGTGACTGTATGTTGGAAAACAACTGCCCTCACATTCTGTGACTTTTTTTGTAAAACAGTTTAACTTGTGTAATGGGCTTATTGCTTGATTTTATTCATTAAGGCTGGTTTATATTATGAGGCACACATTTAAACACTGCCTTATATTTTCATTTAATCATATTTCATGGCTGAATTTTCCTTTTATGATTTACATATGTAGGTAGATGCAGGCAGTAAAGATATAATATTGTGTATTGGTATACCAGTATATCTCATTAGGTACATGTACAGTTGTAATAAACCTAATTATAAGTTCTTATGATGAACCTAAATGGGCAAAAAACAATAAATCAGCATTTTTCACCTCCAAAAATGCTAATTTATATTCCCTGGATGTGTGCCCCTTGGGCCCCAACCAGAGCATTGCACCTGGACCCCTTTAAATGATCAACTCAGTGTGAATGTGAATTATTAAGGGGATAATATAAGGCACCTCATCAAAATTTATCAAACATGGACAAATTTTGTTTTATGTTGTATATTATTGCCATTTGTCATATTATAAGTCTTTAAATTAGTTTGTCCTATATGCAATATAATGAAGAATTACCCCTCTCCAATGCCCAAAATGCACCTGAGACTATCTAAAAAGGCTTCACCCCGGCCTCACTGGCTTCGGCCCTTCGGGCCTCGCCTTTCCCCAAAACAGGTCCATTTTCTTACAAAAAGCACCCCTCCATAACAGACGCTGGCTACTGGCCTGCACCATGAGCTTTGGGTAATGACTGAAAAAATGAGATCGCGAATACAAGCGGCTGAAATTAGCTTCCTTTGTAAGGTGTCTGGGCTCTCCCTTAGAGATAGGGTGAAGAGTTCGGACATCCGGGCAGGGCTCAGACTAGAGCCGCTGCTCCTCCACGTCGAGAGGAGCCAGTTGAGGTGGTTCAGGCACCTGGTACGGATACTTCCTGGGCGCCTTCCGGGTGAGGTGTTCCATGCATGTCCAGTTGGGAGAAGACCTTGGGGAAGACCTAGGACACGCTGGAGAGATTATCTATCTCAGCTGGCCTGGAACATCTTGGAATCCTCCCTTATGAGCTGGAAGAGGTGGCTGGGGAGAGAAACACCTGATCTACTTTGCTTGGATTGTTACCCCAGCGACCCAGAGACAGATAAGCAGAAGATGATGAAGGATGGATGGAACCCTCCTGCTTCAACCTCATCCCTGGGCTTGTCTCTGTCCACGTGTCTTGTTTATGTTTCCCATGTGCTGTCCTGTCGCCACATGCTTGTGTTTACATTCACATCATGTCTCCACCCCCAGCCACATCATGTCATTGAACATCCCTGGCCCTTCATCTTGGTGTTAATTATGTTTTGTATAAAGTTTCCCTACTGTTTCACAGTCTTGTCTGTCATTGTCTGACACCTCTTACCCATCAAACAAGAGAAAATGGACCTCAAATCCTGTCTGATGCCACTTTACTGAAACAATGATCAACCCAAAAACCATCACAAAGCTTGTACACAACTCTGGTCTCGTCTGGCTGAGATAACTGGGATGAGGACACATAGCTATGACCAAGATGGCGCCAGTGTGTTTGTCGGCATGCCTGTCTATGTTGGTTCTGTGTTTGTTGTGTGTATTACTGTGGTGCGGCAGTGCTTACAGTGCACCACTTTTCTTATTTATGATCAGGAAACACTACTCAATATTCGTACCTCCATGGTGGATCTCTGGGCCGTGACTCCGGAGGGACATAGTGGCTTTGACTCCCGGTCTATTCCGCCCTGGCCTAGAGAGTTGTGTCTCTATACCTGCTTGATTTACAGAGGGAAGCTGCGCAGGAGAAGGGGGAAATGAGGAGGCGTCCTCGTGAGACTAAGAAACTGCTGGGCTGGCAAAGAGGAGTTTGCTCGGCATGCAATATGTGTTCGTAGCGGTGGACACCCCCGAGCAGCTGCTCTACGTCTTCAATCACTTCACACATGGCTAGTGTCCGTGGTTCCTGATCAGCTCATATCACATCCACCACGTCAGAGACTCCGAGTTAGAAACAGAGGACTTGATGCTGCCAATCACAGAACACTGGAGCGCGTGCCGCTGCTGCAGTCTCACTCTGTGTCAGTCCACATGGCACTGATTAAGAAGTGGATGGCAGTCAATTTTCTTCATCTGAATAAAGGGAAGTCTGAGGTCATTTTTGGTGGAGGTCATGACGCTGATTGTGTCTCAAGTAGCCTTGGTCGTTTGTCTACATATGTGAAAACCTCTGTGAGAAATCTTGGTGTTGTCTTTCATTCTGACCTCAAATTTGATAAATTAACTCTGTGCTAAGGAACAGCTTTTTCCAGCTCAGAAATATTGCTAAGATTAAGCCTTTTCTCACTTTTTCTGACCTGGAAAATGTTATTCATCCATTTATCTCCTCAAGAATTCACTACTGTAATTCACTGTATATTGGGATGAACCAGTCTCTATTGCAGCGTTTGCAGTTAGTCCAAAATGCAGCAGCAAGGTTACTGACTAACACCAAGAAAAGAGACCATATCACACAGGTCCTGGCCTCTCTGCATTGGCTGCCTGTTCAGTACAGGATTCAGTTTAAAGTGCTTTTATTTGTTTTTAATGCACTGAATGGTCAAACCCCGGCTTATATCAGTGATCTGCTGTCTTTTCCAACTGCACAGCGATCTTTGAGATCTGCCACACAATTTGTTAAATGTTCCTAGGGCCCATTTGAAGCTTAAGGGAGATTGTGCTTTTGCAGTTTATGCTCCAAGGCTGTGGAACACTCTGCCCCTTACTATTTGCCAAGCACCTTCAGCTGCTGTTTTTAAATCACGCCTAAAAACTTTATTAACTTGCATTTTAAGTAGTGAGGAGTGATTAATTTCATTTTTTTATTTTTCCTGTTTTCCCCAATGTATTTGTTAGTCTGTTTGTGGAGTGTATTTGTATTTTAGATCTTTTAATTTATTTCTTCTATTATGGTTTGATGTACAGCACTTTGGTCAATATTAAGTTTGTTTCATAGGCTTGAGTTTTGCAGTCTTGTTTCTGGAACCCCACTGCACCTGTCTCCTCCTGTCCACAGTCACAGTCTGATGGAAAATTGTAACTTTAAAACTTTAGAACTAGTTCCCTGAGATGCTAATCATGATTAAATGAGATGACTTTGGCAGCATGAGTTAGTCAGTGAAGATGCTCATAGTTCACTTCTATTCAGTCCTCTGTCTGGTTTCCAACAGGTAGGTCAACTGGTATAAACAAGCATTGGTCAAATATAGTCTGAATCAGTACTCTGCAATATAACACACCATTCCATATTCATCTAAAAGTACATCCAGCGGGGGAATACCATATTTCATGCATGGTATACTCCTGATGTACCATTAATGATGTACCACTAATGTAGATTATTTAGTATCACTGCCCGTGAAGGATCTGCTGCTGGGGTTCAGAGAGAAAACAGCAAAGAACATGAACAGTTTCTTGTGTGCCAAAACATTCTCACAACTCAAAAAAAATAAAAAATGGAGGTCTATGTGAAGGTGGGATGTATCAGACAGTACCAGAACAGTTACTTCTTCTAGTCAATTTGTGTATGGAAAGTCCTGAGTAACTTTGTGCTGAAAAAGAAGTCCAATCCACAGGAGCTTTTACATGACTTGGTGCCAAACTCTCAATGGGTTAGAGTAGTCAGCAATTGTAGGATGGCTGGACATACAGTAAGTGCAAGTAAGTTTGTGTTTTATTGAACACAAACAAACAAATTGAAGCTCACTGACTTTTTAAAAATATTTTATTTTGGCACGTTTTTGTTTTACAATCAATTTAAGACAGAACATTATACATAAGCAAAAATTGTACCAACCTCTCCTCTCTCCCAGTAAACACATGCTGAAAGAAAGAAAGAAAGAAAGAAAGAAAGAAAGAAATATTAATAGTATTTATGGCTCCTTCAAGTAATCTACCACCGGGTCCCAAATCTTATTAATGTACTGCCGTGACTTTGGTCCACGACTGCGCAAAAGCTCCATAGAGGCAAAATTAAGCATCTCGGCTAGCCAATGTTTAAACGAGGGAGCTGATGGCACTTTCCAGTTTAGAAGGAGCAGCTTCTTGGCAACAAGAATACCAGCCATCACCAACTGCTGCACTGGGTAAGAGAAGGTAAGTAATAATTCAGAGCAACCACCGACTATAATTATGGGATCTAAGTCCAGTTTTATTTTGAGAGTCTTGGAAAGCCAATCAAAAAATTTTTTGCCAAAAAGTCTGCAGCTCAGGGCAAGTTATGAACAAGTGGGTCAGAGAGCCTTCACCTATTTTGCATTTCTCACAAAGAGGTGAAATGGAGTCAAAGATTTTATGTAACTTAATCTTAGAGTAATGCAACCGGTGAAGCACCTTGAACTGAATCAGTCTGTATCGAGAGTTTACAGAGCAGCTTGTTATCCGAGACAAACCTTCCTCCCACACCTCCTCTGTAATTTCACTACCAGTCTCCATAGCCCAGGCCTTTCTAAACTGAGATGTGTCTGGAGTAGATCTCAAAACTGAGATAAAGCGTGAGGTCAGCTGTTTGGACGTGGGGTCTGTACAAAAGAAATTAGATAATGAGTGAACACTTGGTTTTGTTTCAAAACTGGGAATGTTTTCCCTAACATGTCGAAGCTGTAAATAACGAAAAAAGTATGTATGAGAGAGGCTAAATTTCTCTTTAAATTTACTAAATAAAATAAAAGCCTCATCTGCATACAGGTCCCCTATAAGCTCACTGACAAACTAAAGGGAAGTTCACATTTGACGATACTGCAATGTTCTTCTAAGGTGATTCACATGGATGACAGTGATGAGACAAGACCAAGAAGACACGGTAATCAGGCCAAGGATGGGTGCAAACAGGAGTGAACATGGAAACACATGAGATACAGGTGAAAACAATGACTGAAGGTGTGACCTGGGTTAGGAACAAGGTGAAGACAAAGATAAACAAAAGCACATGGCCACAGAAAAACAAATGAACAGAAAGCAGACAGTGGCATGGGCATTATGATCATAATGTTTTGGCTCATCAGTATGTGTGTATGTGTATTTAAAACATCAAGTCAGATGAAATATTGTTCTTAAAAGAATTAACATTGCTAATAATGAATGAAAGCAAACAAGTGTCATCAATACTGCCTGCTAATCAGTGGCTATGAGCTTTCATTCATTACATGCATTAAACTTTGCTTTTAATACTTGCTAAATTTTGTACCTAAATGTATGATTAAGTGGCCATTTCCCAATAATCTGATCAAAGACATTTTTTATAAATCTCTATTTCAGAGACAATATTAATTATTTCTATCACTGCACGAAAACTACAAACAAAGCTGAACTCAGGGATAAACCAGCCCAGTAGCTGTTCATGTAAGTTTGGACTATGCATTATTAGGGCTTTATGCATATTCAATGCAGCTCCAACTGAATTCAGTATTAGACAAACATAAATCCTCCAAACTCAAGGTCATTGAGGAACGCAAAGCATTCATAATGTGTTCATGAGCTTCGGCTTCTTCATGCATAATAAAACCATTTACATTTGATTATTGGCAGTGATAGATTTCCACAGGATATTGATCAATACCAGCTGGCCTAGGGGAGTAGGAAGAACAGAATGGCTATCAGTTCTGGTTGCCCCAAATAGCCAAAAGACCTATTTTACATTTAATTTAACCTTTTGTATGCTCTTTGAATTAGCTGTGATTGGAAACCTGTGGGCAGGGAGAGAATCATCCACCCATCCATCCATCATCTTATCCGCTTAATCCTGATCAGGGTCGCGGTTAGTCCCCTATCCTTTCACCAGGCGCAGGGCATTGCAGACTATCCTAGCCAAGCCCAGGACAGGGTGCCAATCCAGTAGAGAATTATATAGTTGAGAATTTAGTCATGTGAGGTGAGTGCACAGAAAAACAAACATTAAAGGAATACTTTGTCAAAAACTTCCAAATGTCATTCAATCTAGATATGCTCAGTGTTCAAAGTGTGCTTGGTAGCTATGAGGATAACGTAATTAACAAATAACAGAATCTTAGATCCCATCAGTTAGCATGGTGCTAGCTGCATGCCTAAATCGCCACATACTTTCAAGTTGTCACGCTCCCCTCTCCTCCAGCCTGTCCCATTTATTCACACTTCTCCCCAAAAATGAAAGTGGAAGATTTAAAAACGTAATGCTTTGGCGCTCATCAGTGTTTACCTAAGCCATTAATACATCATCCATTCATTCAGTTTCCTGGCAAGCTACTAGTTGACTTTTAAAAGAAAGCAGTTTGCCGCCACAGGTGCTTTCACGTCGTACCATTTCCTCCTCGCCAAAGCCGTCTGCCCATCTGTTTGGCAGTACAACAACATTATTACAACCACTTAAAATTTTCACTTACACACAAAGATACATAGATAGAGACGTACAATGGTAATGCTAAGCAAAGCATGACCACATTCACACAAATGCAAGAGAGAGACACTCAGGGATAATTACTCCATAAATAGAATGCTTAATGGCCTATGAAGCACAGAGCAGGTCGTTTTTGAAGCCAGTTGATATGCCTCTTTGGTACAGGTCTGTGTGAGAGAAATATAAATATAAATATAAATTTATCAAGATGGCATTTACTAAGGGGGAGGTATCCCATAGGTTTTGGCTGTTTAATCTCAGGGGTTGGACCAGTATAAATCTTGTTCTAGGTACTTTTAGGAGGAGGGCTTAGACAGAATAGAACTTTTGGATTTATTAACAAGAATGATCGGAGTATGTGTAAGTCTATATGTAGTTGAGAAAATAAAGAAAAAATGTTGTAGAAAAAATATATAAAATAAGAAAATAGTTCAACAGGGCTCTATCCAGATAAAATAATAAACTGTCAAGAATGCGCACATTCAAATTAGAAAAAAACACAAAATGGCCCAGTTTTAGTGATACAAAAAAAAGAAATAAACTTCAATATGTTCCCTTATTCACAGTCTTTAAGTTTAAACAGTAACCGACAGCTCTTTGGTTTTTTTTTTTCTTTGTTACTACTAAATGTTCTGCTATTCTTCCTCTTCTTTTCCCTTTGTGTGTGTGTTCTGTCCCAAAGTGCCTGAAATGTGTATTTAGATCTTCACTACCCGGGTAGACTAGTGGTTGTGTGCGTGTATCAAGTGCTTGGCTCCTCTTATCTTTGTCTTATCTGTGTCTCTCTCTCTCAGCGGTGCGGTTTGCGTGCACACGCTGCAGACGTCACTCGCACAGCATTCTGGAACATGTAGTCTCGGTTTGGCTCGCCATCTTGGACTCAAAGTTCGCACGTTTTTTTCCCCCATCAATTAAACCAACCTGTTCGACATAGCACTAACTTTAGTAAAACTGTACAACATATACATCCCGACTTGTCTCTGACTCAATAAACAGCAATATGTTACACTTAACATGACATATTCACACATTTAACCCGATCATTAATGCTAATTGCAAATGCTACCCAGATAGCAACAGTACGTTGGCCCAACGTTGGTTAACGTCGTCATGGTCGCACGTCGAATTTCGCCGTCGGACTAACGTTGGTCTGTGGTTGGCTGTATTTTCAGAATGCGTCAAAATGCCACCGTTTATCCAACGTCGGTTCCACGTTGGCTATGTTTGGAAGGAGGGGCGGTATAGAGAGCAACCTCAAAAGAGCCGGTCATGAGTTTACGGCAGTGTATTGGAGCCACTTAATTGAATATTTTTCAGGTTTTTATTTCGAGATTAAAGTCGTAAAAAAGGGTCGTCGCAAGCTCATTACAATTAGGGAGGTTCATGAATTAATAAAGTTCTACTTTCGTATAGGTTTCACAAAATAAAGAAATCCCCGATTTCCTGTCACCTCAACACCAGCACGTTGTTATAAAAAATACGGAAACGACTTTGCACCGGTGAGCTCCGTCTCTCATCTGTGCTTAAAATCATTTTATTCTTAATAATAATTCTGAGCAGTTCGAACTCTCTCTCTCTCTCTCTCTCTCTCTCTCGGAGGGCGACACTAAAGGTGTTTTCAGATTTAAATTCAATACTAATCAGCTCTTGTTATAACCGATTGATTTTCCCTACTGATACGAAGTGTAACGACTGAATAACAGCCGTAGAACTGCGCAGAAAAAAAG